>PNEQ01002728.1:20217-51685 GCA_003012365.1 Medauroidea extradentata | reverse complement strand
TACGTCATAGATACCTGTCCCAACTGCGTTTTTGCCCTGCGAAGCGGCTTACGTGACTCAAACCACATCCGAAACATGATGAAATGTCTATGTTTAGACCCATGTAACTCGGGAAACCCCTGGAGTTTGGCCGGAGTATAAAAGGGTAGAATCGGCACATTGGGGCAGAGTTCGCTATTGGTCGTGCTAGAGGAAGGTGCTATGGTTGTGGATTTAGACTGGTGAAGACATCTTGGTGACGTCAGAATCTACTGTGAGGCGGCAGGCGGCTACCTTCGGAGCAGTGTTGGACGAACCAAGAGGACTGCTGCGGTGGACTGACGGGTGAAGGAGGAGTTATGCGACGGGAGTCGAACCGAAGATCTCAAGAGTGAAGACAGCGGTGCACTCGGGGTGCTGCGCAGCACACGACGATTCATCACCACTGCGGACTATTAAGGTTGTACACTGTCACTACTTGAAAGATGTTGATTGTATATATGACTGAATTTTATTGTGATTTGTACTGTTTAATTAATTGATGGTAGACATTTTTGTGCTTTAATTGCGAAAGTTAATTAACGTGTATATGACACAGTGGTAATTGTGTGCATAACTAATGGTGTTGTGAGAGTTATAGTTGATTAATGTTTTGTGTATTTCGTAGCTTTGTGAGCTATTAAACCCAGTACTTAATTTAACTCTTTTATTTATATTTATAAGTTGTTTATCCCAAAAGAACTTATGGGAATTGCCCACATATAAAGATTATGTCTCAAATTTGTAACTATATGATTGTTTGCCGATGACTGTGTTTTATATGCAGCGATGGATGTACGAAACAAGTTGCAGGATGACATTGATAGGGCACAATTGTGGATGGAAGAGAAAAATGGAAATAAACATGAGAAATACAAAGATTGTTAGGTTTACAGGGAAGAGTTTTGGAGTATGGACATATATAGATGGGAAGTGCAGGAAATAGAGGAAGCTACAGAGTACAAGTACCTAAATAGGCACAATGATACAGAGTGCTTAAAGTGTGCAAAAGGCATGTAGAGAGTGTAGTGTCTTAAGGGAGAAGGGTTCTAGGTATGCTGGGAAGGGTATTAGTAGTGCAGTGAAGGAAATGTCTATAATTTCAATGGTACAACACTGTTATAGTACGCGGCAGCAGAGTGGGACTCGTACGTGGAACCAGAGGCGTGGGAGCTGGAGAAGTTGCAAAGATGGGTAGCGAGTTGGGTGAAGGAGATGAAGAAGGTTAGTGCAGTCTGATGATGGTGAAGAAAAAGATGTTGTTTATTACCACAGCAACCAGTATAATGCTGCTGTGGGTTGGCCAACCATAATCTCGTTTATCAATACATCTACAGGAACAACTGATTGCACTCCGCCATATTGCAACCTGAATAAACAAAGTCAGCTTGGCTTCAGTATTGGCTGCTAATGCTCAGTCTGTACTTTTCTCTTATCACTGGTTTTCATCACCTAATTGCGTCAGAAGCCATTTTAGCTCGCTTACACAATATTATGTGGACTGCATCAATTTATTGCATATTTCATGTCAGCAAGGGTACGAATATTCTCTATTGATGATGACAATAATAACCTCTTGCAGCTGGGTTTTCGTCTGGTGGCAAGCTCACATGCCTCACTTTCCCTCCAGACCTCTCTTGAACAAATCAACTTTGCAACCCTCACCAGCTCCTCTCTAAGCACATTCCACTCCCTCACCGACCTCACTTCATTGCCTGCTTACCCCTCTTGTCCTCTTAATAAGACTGTTGTTCCCTCTCCCTCTGTAATCAGCCTTGATTAAATGGAAACCTAATATTTCCCATCCTCCCTCTCCCTTCACCACTCTGAACAACCTAACAAGCCTTTCCACCCTTCGCCTGTCTTTCAAAGTACTCCAACCCATTTCCTTCATCATGACTGATGGTCTGTAATTACCTTCATCCTCTCCCTCCTGCCCTTGCCTTCTCCACCTGCCCTTCACCCATCTAGTCGCTCTCCGCTGAACCTTTCATGTAGGGATCCAACTCTGTTGCTGCATATTCTATAATTGGGCATACCATTGAGGTGTATGCCTTCTCCTTCACCCCACCTCTGACTCCTTTCAGGACTCTTTTCAGCATTCCCAGGGTCCTTCTTCCCTTTGAAACCACTCTCGTCACCTGTCCCCTCCACCCAAGGTCTTCTTGCAACATCACCCCTAAGTACTTGAAGTACTTGTATTCTGCTGCCTCCTCTATCTCCTACTCTCTCCATCTGTATGTCTGCCTGCTCTTTGCCCTCTTTTTAGTGAATCTCACTATCATTGTTTTCTTGACAATAATTTTATTGGTTTCCGTCCATTCCAGTACCCGGTTAATGTCTGCCTGCAAGTTGTTTTTCTCACCTACTTCCGAATACAGTACCCGGTCATCTGCGAACAATCTCATCCTACCACCCACTCCCATGTCATTTGCCATTATAGTAACCAACAAAGGGCCCAGAACACTTCCTTGTGACATCACTGATGTTACAGCTCCTTCTTTTGAAAAGGTGTCCCCCACTCTCACTCTCGGGCTAAAAACTCACCAATCCAGTCAACCACCCACCTGTCATCTAGCAGCTTATTTACTTTTCTCATTAAAATTCCATGTGGCACCTTGTCAAACGCCTTCTCATAATCTATGAAGCAGGCATCCACCTGCTTCACTTCATCTACAGATTGTACTAGATCTTCCAATAGCCCAGCCAGCTGCGTTTCCCACGAGTACCATCTTCTGAACCCATGCTGATATTCCTGAATCCAGTTCTTCTCATCCATTACATCTACATCAAATTTATCTACCAGCCTTTCCATTATCTTACCTGTGCTCGAGAAGAAACTCACCAGTCTGTAACTAGCAGGCCTTGCCCTATCCTCCCCTTGCTTGTATACTGGCACCACCAGACTTTCCTTCCTCCCCTTTGGTAACTTGCCCTCCTCTATCGATCTGCCAAACAACACTTCTAAATACTTTTCTATCACCCTCCCACCAAACTTAAGAGCCACATTCCCTATGCCATCAGGCCCCACTGCTTTGTTAGGATGGAAGCCTTGACTATATCCTGTTCCCTTATCCTTAGATTACAACTTGGCCATTTGACTCTATCTGCTTTCTCACCCCATTCGTCTGTGACCTCAAACACAGACAAATACTGAGCCTGCCCTAACCCTGCTTTTTCTTTGTCAGTGGTTGCGGTCAACCCATCTTTTTCTGTAAGTATTGGAATTCCTTTATCTCCACCTTTCACCCTTTTCAGATAACACATGAGCTTCTGCCATTCTTTGCTTTTTTCCTCAACAGTGATGTTGCCCAAGTATTCATCCTTTGCTGCTTCTATCTTAGTTTCTAGCTTCTTCGCTATCTGCTTCTTCCATACTCTAGCATGTATAATTTTCCCTCTCCTATATCTTGCATGCAAATGCCTACACTTCCTCTTTAGCCTCTTAATTTCTCTCCCATAATACAGTGGGTCCCCACCGACATTATTCTTTTCCTTGGGACATACATCACCAACATATCTTCTATGATCTTTTTAAACTCCTCCCACAAGCACTCCACATTATCCACTTTAGCTCGTTCACTATACCTACCCCTTAGGATGTGTTCAGCCCCTTTCCTGTTTCCTAGACCATATTGCCACATTGCTCCATATTTGATTTGATCTGCTATAGATTTTCCTAGCTTCATTTCTACCATAGCTATATCATGATCACTGATTCCCTATTTTACCATTGCATCAACAATGATATCCCCAGGCCTGACCAACACTACATCCAGCACTGACCCCACACCATCTGCAGTCCATCTAGATGGTGCTCCTACTGCCTGCACTAGCTCCGTGTTAACTAACTGTGATGCTAGTGTCTGCATAATGCCACCCATTTCTTCCATCCCCTCCACCAACTGCACCCCGGGCATATTGAAGTCACTGGCTACTGCCACCCACTGTCTATCCCTCAGTCTATCTACCCATTCTTTCACTGCCTAAACTGCCTGCCATCCCTGCCCCGGTGGCCTGTACACTGCCAACAATCTGAAGCTCATACATTTCCCCCTTACATCTAGTTCCATCACTTTAGCATCATCACTCACCCATGCTACAGAATCCTTAAAAACCTCCCTCAGGTGCAACCTTATTACACCCCCTCTCCCATCACTGTCTCTTCTGAATATGGTGAACTTCTTCTGATTCAGTTCACTAGCCAGCACTTCCTCACCCATCCATTCTCAACTCCTATCACGACATCTGCCCTGTATCCCTCAACTGCACTCCAGAATGAATCCTACTTGTTGTAAATACTTCTGCAATGTATTATTATTATTTTGATGCTGTCCCCATGAATCGCCCGTCCCCACCCATACTTTTCTCCTGTGTCTCTGTAATTCTAACCTTTCTTACAGACTCCCCTATTTTATCTAATCCTGACTCCCTCAAATTCTCCTTCTCTCTCTAGTTGCTATTCCTTGCCCCTTAGCTTTATCCTTCTATGCTCTAGGCAGCCAGTAGTTTCCCTACCCAACAGATCACCCAGAACTCTCCTACCCTCCTCAGTGAGATAGACATAATCTCTGCTTAGATTTCTGAATCCTAACCTTCCTATTGTCAACAAAGATAGATTCCCGTTCTCTATATACTTTCTTGTATATTCCACTGGCTACCATTGCCTTCGAATTGGAAATACCCTTCCTCACCAGCACCCCACTGACAACTACCCTTGCCCTAGGAAACTTTTCCTTTATATGAGTCAACATCCTTGCTAGGTCCTCCTATATATTTCCATTTACCTCCCTGTGTGCCAGATCGTTCCCTCCATAATGAACTGTGACCACCTTCACTGTGTCACTTCCCTATAGACTGGCGACTCCTTCACCCAGATATTTAATTCTAGCAACCCCAAAAGCTGCCTTATAATAAGCATCCTTCTTTACACCATGTAACTCCACTCTCTTGACGCCAACCACCCTAGCCCATTTGTCCCTACAGCGCCACCATCACCGTCAACAGTGCCCCCGCGCACCCTACGTCAGCTGTGCACCCTACGACGCGTGCATGGATCATCAGCCAGGTAGGAACGGGAACACAACATCCGCATATCGGATCACGCCCACCCACGTGGCAAAATTTACCAAGAGGTAACTCATTAACGACACGACAAATGAACAAACTAATTAGCACAAAATTACAAGACATTCGTAGTATCGCCGGCCATTGGTCGTCTATTCGAACTCTCTCTCCTCATGGAGAAATTAGCCATGTAAGTGACACGTAGGTTTTAGTCTGTAACTTGTCAGTGTAGCACACCAGCGTAATTCTAAACATTCCAAACATTTCAGTTTTAATGACCCAACAGGGAATTGAAGTGGGGACGGTCAACGGGAAGGGACTTAAGATATCTCCTGTAGTAATGTGGTTATTTTCAGCATACTCGCACCAAAAGACGTATTAGACAGTACTTTAATTTTTGTTGTCACCTTAGCACGACATGACCCAACCAAGCATCTCTACCTGCAGACAGACGCTAGCGAGAAGGGACTAGGAGCTGTTCTATTCCAGCTAGGTGCCGACGAGAGAGGCACGTCATCGACTTCAGCAGTGCAAAATTCGGCAGCACCGAACGCAGGTACGACGTCAACGAGAGGGAATGTCTTGCGGTCGTCTGGGCCATCAATAGGTACCGTCCTTTTCTTGAGTACCAACATTTCACCCTCCGCACCGACAATCGCTGCCTGGTATAGCTGCATTCCATGAAAGAGGACTAGAGCAAGCTAGCACGATGGTCGATGCTCCTGCAATCGTACGACTTTGAGGTACAGCACGTCCCCGGGTCTGAGAACCAGCTCGCCGACGAGTTGTCCCGATCACCTGGCAACACCATCGCCATCGACGACGGCGAATGGGACACGTTGTTACCACCCCGGACCACTGGAGCAATCACGATGAAGCGACCAGCTGCACAATGTCACGTCATAGCAACAGCTGACAAAGAGGGACACAGTTTGCCGCAACTGCTGGAGACCGTCTACAATGCGCAAAGGGAGTGCCCCGACGTACAACGCCGACTAGGTCTGCGCGTTGACGAGGAAGGCGAGGTTGAGAGGAATGACAACGGCCACATTTTGACACGCGCCAGGACACGTGGTGCACTGTGGCGAGTCCATGTACCAACTGCAGCACGATGCGCCGTACTCAGGAATGCGCATGCAAGCGAGTTCGCGGGTCATCCAGGTGCTGCAAAGACATGTCTCAACGTAAGCTCCCACTTCTACTGGCCAGGTATGACATGCGATGTACGCCGATACGTCAGAGAATGTGTGCAGTGCAACCTATTCAAGAGCCGACGCACTGACGGCACCCAACAGCAGCAACCTCGAGTGCCGACAGAGCCATTCGAGACGGTGTCCTTGGACCTCATGGGGCCTTACCCCAGAACAAAGAGCGGCAAGAGATTCATCCTAGTCGTCACAGACAAGTTCTCCAGGTGGACAGAAGACTATCCAGTGTCCAGTTCTCGTGCACACGTCCTGAAACGTACCCTAGAAACGGAGTTCTTCCCCCGATGAGGCTACCCGCGTAAGTAGCTGACGGACAATGCGACACAGTTCACCAGCAGGAAGTGGAGGGGCGCCTGCACTAAGTGGGGCGTAGTACCACATACCACCGCCATCTACTACCCGCGTGCGAACCCCACAGAACGTCGTAATCAAGATCTCAAGACACAACTCCACCTCCGAGTCGGCAACAATCACGCAGCATGGATGGAAGAGTTACAGGCATCGTTATTCACGATACACCGCAGAGTCAACTTAGCCACAGGTCAATCACCAGCTCAAATTCTACAAGGATGAGAACTACCACTACCTGGTGAGCATACCTACCCTCACCCAGACATCGACGAAGCTCCGGAGAGTAATGACACACACCGCCGACGTCGAGAAAACCTTCTCCAGGACGTCCGCGCCAACCAGGCGACATATGTGCGGAAGTGAATGCCAACTACTTCGCGACCGCCATGTCACCTCCATGTCGGACAACCAGTGTACATCCGGGCTTACGCCACGTCGAAAGCTGCGAAGAACTTCTGCGCTGGCTTCGCGCCACGCTCGAGCGAACCACACCTCGTCATCGGCCGACGTGGGCTGACCACCTACCTCGAAAAGGTCAGTCGACCCGCAGCATTCCCGTCCACAGGGACGACATACGCCTCGCCGTCAAACCACCAGACGAAGCACAGAACCACGGCGGCGACAAACCCGCCACACCACCGCACACGAACTCTGACGTAACCACAACAGAATCTGAGACGGGGAGCGCACTTCAACGCCTCCTTCAACCTGCCGCGTCCAACGGCACCACGCCCCACAGGACAGCAGCGAGAAGTAGCGCCGACGAAGCGTCCACCCATACTACCCTCAGCACACCAGCACGCACTGCAACCCAGGTCAGCACACCAGGCAGCCCGACACCACCCGTCGTGGCACCCGTTACGCCGTCAAGCATCGTAACGCAATCCGTCGAGGAGCCTATCCCGGGCACGCTGATGGACGTACTTGAGGCGCAGGCCAAAGCCCAAGAGGACGTCCAAGTCGACGACGCCATGCGTACCTCGTGTGAGCCATCAGCAGCAGTGTCAGCGACCGAACACGGTGACGAAGTGCCCGCTCACACAAGCCACACGCCAGGGGGAGTACAACACCCCACAAGTCTGTGCTTCAACCCCTCCCTGCTTGAAACGTCTGCAGCGTCATCGCCCACCGACCGTTCCAGACAGCAGCAGCGATGACGACTCAAGTCGGGAGAGTGAGTCTTCACCTCCCCGACGTTCACGGCGCCTATGCCGTCCAGGCCAAGCGACCTGCACACTCTGCAGCGAACACCCGCTCACCAGAGCAGCCGCTGATGCCCCTCCCCGTCTTCAGGGTCATGCCCCTGCGGGGCCACCGCGAGATCGCAGCCCGCACTTCCATGGGGCCGGTACAATCTACGCACCCGTCAGGAACGCCGGGCTCCAGCCACCTGCTGCACCTGACACAACATCGCACCAGGTCCAACGATGGGATCACCAGGTCTCCGCCGAGGTCCAAACAGTCTCTCAGGAGGAGGGGCATTTGACGCCAACCACCCTAGCCCGTTTGTCCCTACAGCGCCACCATCACCGTCAACAGTGCCCCCGCGCACCCTACGTCAGCTGTGCACCCGACGATGTGTGCATGGATCATCAGCCAGGTAGGAACGGGAACACAACATCCGCATATCGGATCACGCCCACCCACGTGGCAAAATTTACCAAGAGGTAACTCATTAACGACATGACAAATGAACAAACTAATTAGCACAAAATTACAAGACATTCGTAGTATCGCCGGCCATTGGTCGTCTATTCGAACTCTCTCTCCTCATGGAGAAATTAGCCATGTAAGTGACACGTAGGTTTTAGTCTGTAACTTGTCAGTGTAGCACACCAGCGTAATTCTAAACATTCCAAACATTTCAGTTTTAATGACCCAACAGGGAATTGAAGTGGGGACGGTCAACGGGAAGGGACTTAAGAGATCTCCCGTAGTAATGTGGTTATTTTCAGCATACTCGCACCAAGAGATGTATAAGACAGAACTTTAATTTTTGTTGTCAGGTTTTTATGTTTCGAAAAGAGTTTGTGAAAAGGTTTTCTAGTGTGTGTTCTGTCGGTACGTCAAAAACAATTAAGTACCGACAAACGCAAGTACTGTGTAATTGTTCCAATAATATCTTTACTACCAACTTTATCATCCACGAGTGCCTAAAATGGTCATCTATTCCCTGTGTTTCATCATAGTAAATTTTTATTAATTATTTCCATCAGTGTTGTGTATGTACTTTCATCTTAAACAATCTCAAGCTATTTTTAACTTTTTATTTGGCGAGTGGCACGCACGAGGGAGATCGCCATGTGCTCGCCATCTTGCAATTCAGTCTCGGTGTTGAGCTCGGTCGGGGCGCACGCGTGTCGCGTGCTCTGAGGTCTTCAGGGTTGTCTTACTTATTTTTAGCTGCAATAGATTCATTTAATACTGGAACCGTTTGCTATTCCCCTCAGAGCCGTGCAGCCCTAGATCCCAATGTTAATTTAACACGTAATGTAATATTTTCCACTTTAATAAGTTGTGTGTAGTGAATAAGGTAAAGTTAACCTAGTAAAGTGTATCCTGTGTGTGTCCGCCAGGGAACCTCAATGTGTACGGGGCAATCTGCGGCGCACATGTGCAACTTAAATCGTGTTATGTAAGTAAATAAGAAGTTGAACCTGGGTCTCGAACACATTCTTGTGAAAGTATTTACCTCACTAGGCCTTTAAGAGGGATCTGTGTTGAGCGTCTAACCTGGCTCTGACAAGGTTAGGATTCCATGCACACACACACTAAGTGAATACCCTGTGTCTTGACATGTTCGCCTACGTTACTGTGCCCCTACGGCTGACGGCCGAACGACCCCCTCTCATGCTCTCCGCCCGGTTAATCCCGGGGAAGCTGGCGTCCATGGCAACACCACATACCAATAGCACACGGCAACACATCACTCTTGACTATTGAACTTCCGAAAAACACCACCTCTTGTTCCCTTCTTTTCACGGCCCCCCTTCTCCTGCCTGCCTAAACCCACTAGCCATCTTTCTTACCACTCCTTCCATCCTGAACTGCCCTACTTGTCCTGAGTGCTTATACCTGCTGACCTCTTCCCTACAAGCTCCAACATCCTGCTTCCTGCCTCCTTACACTGTATTTACCTATGCTGCTGTTTCCTGTCCCTCTCCCCTCTTGAAACTCCTATTGTCTCCCAGTGTCCCTTTCCTTGCTTAAGCCTCCTTTTCCTCTACCTAACTTCTCAACTTCCCTACCTCAGTCTCTGCCTCTCTCCTTCTCTGTTCCTCCTCCTGCAGCTCATCATCTCTCCCTCTCTTTCCTTAAACTCTTCCTCTAACTTTCCCACCCATACTGCAAGAGTACTCCTGCCTATCTCATCCCCACCACTTTCCTCCACTTTCTCAATCCTCTGCATCATCTCCCTCTCTTTCCTGTTCATTACGTCTACAATGTCCCCTTTCGACCATTCCTTAGTTACCTCCCTTCTTGCTGCTGGCACAGCCTCAACAAAGTTACTCCAAAGCATTTCCCACATCCAATCACAACCTTTTCCCCTACTTGCATCTCTTTCTCAACTGCTCCTACAGCCTGCTTTTCCCCTGTCACTGCCATTATGCCCTTTCCCCCAATACACTCCCTACAGCTCCAATTTGTGCTCCCAGTGGGCCCAACTTCTTCTCCTGAATCCATACCCAATCCACATGGTACCATTCTTTACACTCATCACACTGCACCCCACTATTACACTTTCGTCAAACTTTCCCACAGCTCCCATATTTGCACTTCCCCATTATTGTAGCTTGCCAGTGTACACAAGAAATTACCAAATGCCCACTAATAACTGCCTAACCAAACAACTTACTAAAATATGCAAACATTAATAAAATATATTTGAACTAGATTATTAAATTGAATTTCGCCAGGCCCTCTGCAAATACACTACTTCAACCTAATTAAACATTACCACTAGTATTATCTTATCTTAACGATCCGAAATTCCTGAGCTTAACAATAAACAAAGTATAACCGACTCGCCTATCTACTAATAATAAACAATTTTAAAAAATACCTATCAGCTAACTAACAATTTAATATTACCAACTACTAAACCACTACTTCTTACCATAGGGCGACCACGTGGCGATCGCAGCTGCTTCTTGCAACAGACCATACTAAAACTAAAACAACATAGCTAATACTGAAATATATATTATAAAAAAGATACTTATACACTACATTACCACTAAATACTATAATACTAGATCCCTTAATTGCAACTAAGATACTCATCCACGTGCAGTGTCGCAACAACTACAACTACACATCGGCCACCTTGCAATTCTTGTCCCAATAAAAAAAAAATACATTGATCAGGCGAAGTTGTATCGGACTCTACGTTAACTCGACATACAAATACCACAACTATAAATTTCCCAAACTATCTCTCACAATAGACGGCTTGGCCGGCGATGTCACAAGTTGAGCATCTCACCGAGTATCAGCTGTTTCTGTACAAACGTTCGTGAAAATGCCATATTAATAGTGTTACTTGAACTGGTTAATGTTGTATAAATAGTAAGAATGGTACTTGCAATAGCGATTTTAGGTATCGCTAATAAAAATACATGAAGGATATTATTTATTTTTACTCCGAATATCCCTGTAAAGAGTCTCGTCACTCTTGGTCGCTATTCATAAATTTGAGCCAAGGGCTACTAGATCACAGCACCAGACGACTGTGTGAGGGCTTCTTCACATTAGACGAATATGAGCTAAATGAAATCCTTATTAAGGCGCACTATGTAATTTGCACCTTAATATTATATAGGCCTAACTGTTGATTGTTTGAGGAGTAATGCAAACCTGTTGTTTGACTTTGATTAGTCGATATTGGGCGGAACTTTGGTGTAGTGTTTTGCAGCTAAATGCTGTTTTTTTTATAAAATTGTATATTGTGTCCCAGGGGTGTCATTTCAGGTTTTTCTTGTTCGGGAGGGAGGAGGCAAGATGATGTTTTCCGGTGACAGTGACCTTGCTGCATCTTTTTTATTAATTAAGCATGTATAAATTAGATATTTTAATAATAAAACTTCAGTTTTATGTGCTTAAGTTAGCCTTATTTAAATTTAAAAATACAAAAAATATATTTATACCAATAAAATTCTAAATCCGGGGGGGTGGGCTTTGCCCCCCCCCCCCCCTCTGTGGCAAATGACGCCCCTGTTGTGTCTGCATGATACCATGAAACCGAAGTTACACCTATAACTAGTTACCAACAAGTACCTAATAAGCATAAAGTAGGCCTACAATAATATGTAGCACTCGCAATTGGCCTACTATTCGGTGCCAAGTTCAGAACTTTGTCCCTTTCAACTTCTTTCAAAACCCTTTAGTTAGCAATCTAGACTTCCCCATCCACCCTCACAGTTTACTGCCCTGTACAGACTAACCAGTCTTTCCACTCTCATCCTGTCCCCCAACCATCTCCATTCCATTTCCTTCATCACTGATATTGTATAATTACTTTCATTCTCACCCTCCTGCCCAGGCTGCCTTTTCCATTTATGCCTAACCTTCACATATCTCGCAGCCCTCCTCTGCACCTTAAAGGCTTCTGCACCTAACTACCACACATGTTTGTGTACCAAAAATATGAATTCTGGGGTAACTTTTCGCAAAGAATACTTTTACCTGATATACAGTGCTCAACTACTTTAGGTCATGCTCATCTAAAATTATATGGTCAAAACTTTTTGTGCAAACCCGAGATTAAAATAAAAATTACAACTTTCAGTAGCAACACCTACAAAACCACATTTACTACCAATGACATTAACATTCAATTTGTATTATTTTTCACTGAGGGGTACAGTTTGCCAGTATTCATTTGGTATGAGGCTGCTAAAGTGTTTGGGCCTAGGCTAAGTATTTACAGTCTAGGCCTATACCATGAAAGCATTCACTTTTTGACATTTCCCTTTCAAGAAAGTGTCTGTGAACACTGAAATAAAGTTAGCTATTTTCGACCCATTCGACTTTCTTAGATGACAAACATAAAAAAGTGCACTAGTGGTAATTCCGAATTTCGTCTCGGAAGGTATAAAGTAGGGCATTATTAGGTTTAGTAAACTATGTGAAAAATAAAGATACATCCAAATAGTTTGCAAGATAAAGCAAATGAAATAAATAACTACTTAGGCCTACAAAACCTGACAAATTATAACATTGACCGCTCACAACCACTGAAAGTTCCAACATTTTAATTATTCTGACTACTGGCCACAGTTTCAGATGGCCCTAATATTCCACAGCAGCTTTGCCTAGAAATAGGTACAGTAGGTATTGTTTTAATATAACTTTTTTTATTTGTCCTTTTTATAAATTCGATTTTGCTAACCTTCCATAGCAAGCCATCGTCTCAACTACGGCCATAGAGGAACAGGTCTGGACACAGGAGTTGAAAATTGACCCCGTTATGACTGCTTGGCGCCATTGCGTAATTGGGACTTCAAGGAGCAAACTCGTGTTGAAGATGCTAGGAGAATGGTCAGTACCACGCTATATTGCAGTGTTAAAACAACACTTCATTGCTAGTGGTGTTCTCAGTCATAGAGGGGTAAATTCCATATCATTGGTAGATAGGCGTGTGTCCAGACCTGTATTTCTACGACCATGGTCTCAACTCTACAACTAACTGATCGTCTACATTTATACATAGAAATGAAGCTCCAGTAGGTCGAGCATGGTTCTTTTATTCGAAACCGTCGGAACTCCGGCGTGTCGCTAGAACGACGCTAGTATCAGGACAGTTGCGTGAAAATGCGAGCATTGATCGTCGTGTCATAATGCTTCTGTCAGAATTATTGCATCGAATGAACGATGGTTCCAAATAGAAATATATGAAGAGGTTGGTACAAAATTTGCAGTTGTGACATGTTATTTTTGTGTGTTGGAGACTCTGCTTTAAAATTTCAGCCAATAGAAAACTTCTGTGAACAAAAATATTAAACAGCTGTAATGAGAATGACGTTACTTGCAGTTAACATGTATTATTATTTGCAATTAACACACTTAACTAGTATTTTTATTCACAAGCGACACAATTTATTAATCGTGTAAACAGAATTTGAAGAAACTGTGGTCAAGTGGTGATATTTTGTGGCAGTCGTGTAAAGTTTGCTGTTAATATTAATTTCATGAGTCAGTGTCACTATAGCAAATATTTGATTATAGTAGTAGTGTTGCTACCGAAATATAAATATCAGCACTTGACATCGTTTTTTATATCTTAAATTGTCTTTATATGAGCGATGTAAAATAAAACATGGTAAATAAAACTTAACACGATTTTTAACATTTCAGTATGTATCTTGTAATTTTAAAGTCTACGTATGATTTACTACGACAAATTTTTTTCTGTTAGAGTATTTATAATGAATAGCAGAAGAGAATAGTTACTATTCTCCAGTCACTAAAAAAATTACTTTAGATTTGAAGAAAAGACTTTTTTTTGTGGTCTCCTTTACACTATACACGATAAAAAATTAAAATTGGTTTCCCTATCTAGGAACAAAGACAACATATGAACATAAATACATACTGCTAAAAATTACAAAAGTTTTAATAGTCTTTGTAAATATCTGTAAGATACAACAGTTCTAGGTTATTTGCCAACATAAGCGGTAGCACTGCTTTTAAAAGTTAACTATGTTGCATATAAACACGGGTTTCTCAGGATATTTTCAGCACAGAATGATTTTGTCTGATGTGTTTTGTACTACAGATCCAAGCCATAAATATTAGAATGCTGGAATTAGTTTCTACCGCACATCACTTTCATTCGGTTTGGTTATACTAACACATAGGTAAATATTTCAGACAAAACACATGCGTACACTAATACAGTGCCAATAATTATATTAATGTGGATCAGTAAAAATATTTTGTTTTTGTCGTCAAAAATTTTTAATACAAACTGCTTTACTTGTTTGGGTATAGCTATCAGTTTAGGAAAGATTTAGGTTATTGCTGTTTGGTTAAGTTATAGGTTATGGCACATGTACAGTAAAATTGAGCTGTAAGTTTATCTTTGCGCGTATTTTTTATACTGTGTGCAGGCTTTATATTGGTTAAAATTATATTTTGTCACTTGAAACTGTGAATATGGCATTATTTCTATCGATATTCATTTTAAATACGCACATTGTCGGCCTCTTGACACGTTAAAATAACACATCAGTGTATCGACAGTCGCGTCGTTCATCTGAAACGTATTGACGGGCAACAAACAGAATCGTGCTTGCTTTTTTGACGAAACATCTTTCCACTGACGCATCGCTCCGACGACAGAGAGAAAACACGAACCATGCTCGGCCTGCAGGAACATCATTTGGTCTGAGACTTATCAAACACTGCCGAATCCATGATTTATATAAGTTATTTTCTGACAATTCAAAGAAAAAAACCGTCCGCCCATTCAAACGAAGCAGTCTGTCGCAAATGTTTGTACTTTGACAGCAGATTCTACCCATGATTCAATGTGCGAATGCTCCGGGCCAAGTCGTCTATTCTCGTTAAACCTGCATTACCCCATGCAACAGTTTTCAATAATTTAACTTTAGATAAAATGGCCGACGAATTTCCAAAAGGCTTCACCTCTGAGCCTTGTACATCGCTGCCTCCGACCTTGTATGTTTATTATATATCTCGTTGATTAAAATCCTCACCAGGCTGCAGTCATACAAGAAAATTACGATTATAATAAATTTTACGATGGATTCGTTCGCAATTTTTTTGCAGTGCTGCATTATACAGGCTGCATTTTCATCAAAGTTTTTTTTTCCGTTTTATATTATCAGAATAAATTAATTTCGATTTACATCGATTCGTTGCTGTCGTATATCTACCGGAGGCTACGTAAAGCCAGATGACAAGTAGGCGCTTGGGTGGGCGATCCCGATAACCATCATAATTTGGCTGACAGACGGAAGCGGTGTATTGGTCGTGGAACATCAAATTTGCGTCGCCAAGATGACGCAGGCATTACCAATTAGATTTCAGGAGCACATGCAGGTATTTAACAAAATCGTCAGGTATTCTGATTACGTAAGTTTGTCAATCGAAAGGCGGTTTATCCACTTTGTGTTAGCTCTTAACCCTGCTATGCTTTGGGGATAGAATTATCGGTGGTAATTTCGAACAAGAATTTATCCAAAACAGTCTTTAATTTTTTGTCGCTTTTCAAAGTTAAAGGGATTTACTAATGTTGGAATAATTAACAATTCTGTAGGCTGCTTTCTTGATGGAAATCTGTTGTCCGCCATTACGCGTTTATGTGGGAGGCTACGAGATTACTAATTCACGCTTGTTTGTGAAAGATAACGATCTCTAGCGTTAGCGTTGTATGTGGACTGTGATATGCGGCGATTACTACACGAGGCAAAGAAATGACAGCCACTGTTTAGTATCTGCGAGCGGTTTAAACTAGGATAACTTGTTTTCGTGCGTGCTGCATTGGCTACAAAATTGTATAGTTCCTAGTTGAACTCAGGACTTTAAAGATGTATTCAGGTTAATCTCGATGTCGTGAAATTATTATACGCGTTAAAAATTATTTCACGCGCTCACGTTCTTTCTATTTATGCGTGTCCTTAATTTTCGTAGGTGAAGTTTCGTGGACGTCTTGTCCCATCGCATGGTTTTCCCTCTATAGTTTTCAGATAAATTCCGTTTTCTTGTAA
Organism: Medauroidea extradentata; assembly: GCA_003012365.1. Lineage (NCBI taxonomy): Eukaryota > Metazoa > Arthropoda > Insecta > Phasmatodea > Phasmatidae > Medauroidea > Medauroidea extradentata. The sequence continues at coordinate 35,307 of PNEQ01002728.1, read as the reverse complement.
ATTTTTGTTGCCAGCGGTGAAAGAAAAATTGGATATATTTAGAAGACGGTAGATTACGAACCATGCCAGGGGGAAATATAGCCCAAATTAGGCCTATTGACAATCGTTTTTGTAATGCAGGTTGCTTTAAAGTAAATTTCGGAGATCGTAAAGGCCGTGCTACAATCAAGTTGTCCCATGCTGTGTCCATTGGACACTGCGCGCCGATTGGCTCAAATGATCACGTGACATTGTCCCTTGTGTCCCTTGCTGTCTCTTTGTCCCATGTCTCGTCTTGTTCCATGTATATGGCCAATATTTATAAATTTGTCCCTTCGTTCTATGTCCTTCGTCAAGTTAAAGAAGAAGAAGAATTACCAAAACATTAAACGCCGCCAAAACTAGCTCGTAAACATAAACTTTCGTATTCATAATGTCAGTAGAGAATGTGGAATGTAAAAAGAGCATTATTTAAACAAAAAAAATAATATTTAAACCAAAATAAGCACCAATAAGTTTCACATACGTGACTAATTGACGAATTTTTTAAAACAGCTTTTAAAAAACACCGCTAATACTTTTTTATTAATCAACTTGTATAATTATTGTCAGTCTCCGAATCCACATAATAGGTATATAACAAAATAAAGGGCGATCGAAAATACGAAAACTCCATTAAAATTAACTGCACTCTGGTGTCGCTTTTCTGAATCTGCGGGATGAGACAGCTCTATTGTGGCATCACATTTCTGGATGTCCTTTGGTGATGTCAAGAGACGATGGGACAAGAGGACACGAAGGACCAAGAGACATGCGAATGTAGCACGGCCTTAACAGTGACCTGATTTAGTTTGGGGCAAAAAGTGATTTTAAACATTGTAGTAGGCCATAACTGACTTGGAAATAAAATAATATTGTTTACCGAATACTTGTCATGTGGAATTGAATTGGGTGTAGGCACAAAATGGGTATTTCTGAAGAGGTACTTCTTAAGTTTCCTTCGTTTTGAGAGTACAGCCATATCTGAAGCAAAAAGTTTAGTGAATTTAACAAATTTGCTTTTCATAAGAATCTGCGCTTTGCTTTTCTTGCACAATTTACTCAAAGATGTTGTTGGAATTTGTTTTTTAGCTTTAAATTCACCTCATGAACTGTTACTTTGTACTTTGGTTACTGCAAGTAGGTTAAAGAGTATACGTAGTTAATTTTTACACTGTTTTGGCCCAAAAGTCATAGTTCTGCGGCATTGAACATGTTAAAGTACTACTTGTATAAAATTAAAAAATAAAGGTAAACATACATAAGGAAGGTAGGGAAATTGGTTTTTACAATGATAGATGTAAGATAGAGATGGGGGCACTGAGAAAGGTACTGGGGTGACTCAATGATAGAAAAGCAGTGGGACCAGGTGGTATTGGAAATGTAATGTTAAAGATGGGGGAAGGAGAGGTGTGCAGATACCTACAGGTACTTTTAAGCAAATCTCTAGAACTTGGTAAGTAGCCAGAAGAATGGTGGACTGCGATAGTGGTTGTCATTTACAAAGGGGTTGGAGAGATGAAACGAGCCAGTTTCAGACCAGTGAGCCTAACATCTAATGTTGGAAAAGGTATGGAGAGACTAGTGAGTGAATATATTGAGGGTAATGGAGGAGAATGGGAGAATAGATTATAGACATGGATTCAGAAAGGGGTTCTCATGCGAGATGCAGTTGGCGGGATTGATGGAAGATATAGGGTAGGCTATGGATGGGAGGAAATGGATAGGTGCGTGTTTTGGGGAATTTGAAAAGGCGTTCGACAAGGTGCCACATGTAAATTTAATGATAAAACTGAATGATTTGTTGGAGGATAATACCGTATGGTGGTAAACTGGGTGGGAGAGTATCTGAGAAGAACCCAGGGTAATAGTAGGATACACACTCTCAGAGGAAGGAAGGGTAACTAACATTAGGGGTTCCACAGGGTAGTGTTCTAGGACCCCTCCTTTTTTTAATTGATGGGGAATTTGGGGATAAACATGCATTGTAGGGTTCACCTTTTTGCAGACTGTATTGCACAAGGTGATTGGAGAGGGTGGAGGTCTGTAGGAGGACATAAACAAATAGGAACAGTGGACGAAGGAAAATTGGATGAAAATTAATGTAAATAAAACTAAAATTTTGAGATTTACACAGAAAAGAGGTGGTCAGAGACATATAGATGGGGAGGACAGGAGATTGGAGAGGCGAACAGATATAAATATTTGGGAGTTACTCTTCAGGACGACTTAAGATGGGGCGAGCAAGTGAAGTGTGTTAGAAGTAAAGGTAGAAGAGCGCTGGCCTTGCTGGGAAGGGTGTTAAGGGACACAGACAAGAAAGTCAAAGAAAAGGGATACAAAACAATGGTGAGGCCCATCTTGGAGTATGCGGCAGCAGTCTGGGACCCGTCCGTGGGAAGGGAAGTGGTAGAGATGGAAAAGGTGCAGAGAAAGGCTGCTAGGTGGGTCACAAATAAGTGGATGACACAGAGGGGGAGAGAGGAGGATTTCAGACCATCAGTAATGAGAGGACTAGGGTGGGGCACACTGCAGGAGAGGAGAGTGGAGCGGCTGGTAAGGATGTTTAAGGGGTTGAGAGGGGTCGGTGGGTGGTCACAACTGGGTGACAAGATAGAGGTTTATTCAGGGGAAGGGGTGATGAGTGGAAGATACAGAGGGTAGGGAAGAGAACAGAGAGAGGAAAAAATACTATGATAAGAACGGTGAAGGATTGGAACTAATTGGCGAGGGATGTGGTTGAGGTGACAGGAGCGAGGGAGTTTAGGAAAAGGTTGGTGGGGTCGGAAAATTGAGCAGAGGTAGGTTAAGCAAATCCTTGTCACACTGCTGAGGCCCAATTGCAAGATGAAAAATTACTGTAATTAAAAAAATATATAAGGTGAAATAACTATATAGTCTACATAACATAAGCATGAAAGTTTATAAAGTTTCCTTTGCTTACATATAGAAATTCAATTGTGTTAAAGGAATTATTAAAATATTCTTTTGTCTGAATTTTAAATAGCCTAATCTTTGAGTTAATTTTGTTACTCGGCAACTTATTAAACATTTAAATGCTAGTGTCATTAACTTAGATCGTAGAGGTAACATTGACTGACTCAATATATACTTTTGATCACATTTAACAAAGAAATGAATATGTATAGTTTTAAACCCTTAAATTTTGTCCTTTCAGATAGTTTGTCATTTCTTCACCAAATAAACTTGAATTGGTCAGTGTTACCTCTATAGTCAAGGTATTTATATTTGACTGCACATGTATATCTCCCCTATGTCTAGTGTTATAGTTCTTCACGTCACATTTTGTTAAAAAATTATCTACAACAAAATTTGTTAGTGAGATACAAAAATAAGTGTTTTTATTTTGACAAATTATGCTAATCATGATTGGTACCTACCTTCTTATCCCAGAAATTAGGCTTGTGCCTTTTTTGTTGTGAACTTAAAATGTATCTTGAAGCTTTTGTTGGTATGGAAAAGTTATACCATAAGACAATAAGTAAAAATATGAAGAATATGCAAATTTTAAAACCTAGTTACGTATAACTATATGTAAGGAATATGTAGCAAAATTTAGTTTTAACATTAGATACTAAATATGGTATTTCCAATTTAAGCAGAGATCTTCATACACAAAATTCTAGTTGCATGTACCTGGTTAATATTTATTTGGTACGCATGTAAATTTAACACAATTTAGAGTTTTTTCTGTATTAACTGTTAATTTATTCATAGTAACCCACAGAGTATTACAGTATTAATTGCAGCATTCACTCTATAGCCCAAGGTTGTTCAGTTGATGTATCATTAACCACAGACACATCAGCAAATAAAAGGTTTGCTGCGAGATACTCAATTGTTGGGTAAGTTATTGATGAAAACTAGGAAAATTTCAAGAATAGTCGTAGATTTATTTCATTATTTAGGGGGCGGTTCACTAAAAATTTTAATTGATTAAAAAAAAATTTTTATATTCATGAGATTTTTTTGTATTTATGTATTGTGACTTTGTCACTAACAAAACATTTTCAGCTTTCGTAGTTTTTGTGTTATAGCATATTAGTGAAAATTTGCATAAAACTATTTTATGCAGTAATAAAGGAAAACTAATATACTTAACCGAAATGAAAAATTTAAAATTAAGAACAGTGCTGTGGACTGACATACATATAAAAAACCACACATTTCTGAGATGTTTGTGTTTTTAAATAATTTTTAATAAGTTAGCGCTGTTATTGTTTTTCTTAAAATATAGGCCTATATAAAAATTCAAGGCAGTGTGGTTGTGTTATTAATTTTGCTTTCAAAATGTTTGTTAAACATTAGTGTTAATATTTTAATCCATCCCAATCAGTTGGTATGACATATTTTTCGAATAAAACAGCAAAGGAAATCCTTTTTGTGTACTTTCAGTTTATTAGAGTAAAATTTTTCAATCCTCTTTCAAATTCTCTGCTCTGTATTTATTTAAATTTGTGTAAATAAGATGTTCAAATGTTTTTTTAAACATTTTCAGGAACAAAAGTATTTTCGAAGCCTTCAAACGGGGATTGTGTAATTTCTTATATTTCACTGGTAGATATTGGTTCCAAGTGAGCATCTCTTGATCAGTTGTAATTTTGTGTCTCAGAATTATTCTGTGGGTGCCCTCTAAAAATTCAAGGTATCCACCCTGTGGGGACCCAGTCCAACCCTGCAGGTGAATGTTGGTTTTCAGGCAGGGATGGTTTTGCAAAATTGAATATTTTAACATGTATCACAAACTAAAACAGGCTGGTTCATTAAATAGTAAAATAAAACCTGTGAGTTCATAGTTCAATAAACATTAATTTGTGTAATATGTACACTGGCAGGATTGCTGATGTCTGCTGGATTCTGTTAATATCACACAAATACTTGTAATGTTTGTTTCAACTGAAAAGGACATTTTTAAATATGACTGTTTAGTACGTAACACAAATTTTATTAAGTGCAGAGGTAGTTGCTCAGGGTGACTTATACATAGAGCTGGTCAATATCATAAATTTTGATATTGATATTAAATTCAACTGCATTTTTGGTATATTGCTAATACTGTAACTTTTAGACATGTTTCCAATATAGATAACATTAACATTTCTGTATATCGAGATGACTCGCATTTCTGTATATAGATGGGGCTGTAACATTTCGGTATATTGATGACTGACTAATTTCGGAGAAATCAGTATTCCGATAACCTAAATTTTTAGATATAAACTTTTTGATTTCAGTTTTTCAAGTCTCAAGCAAAATACCTTGTATTTTTAAGCATTTATATGTTTAACCCTGACATGGGATGTTTAATAGAGTGCCATTAATAGCATTGAAGTTTCAGAGAAACCAGTAAATTGAAGCATATTAATACGTGAAATTAAAATTAAGAGAATTAAACATTTAAAGGGGACTAAAATAGTGTGGAAAAGAATAATTTATTAATGGTATATTGATACAGCGACAGTGATGGTATTATTTTTATTATACCTTTATAATCTTTTCACATATCTGCAAAATAACAATGTTATTGCAGTGACAATTTAAAATATTGAAAATTTACTGAAAATAAATATTCTCATACAATGTTACCGTCCAATCGTGATTTTCAGAATGATTTAAATAATAATGCTTATTTTGATAACCTTAATATCAATTTCATAAGATAGATTCCAAAAATAACATTAATAAAACAGTTCCAATGAAATTATAGATTTATGTAGTACATATTTTCTATTCCTATGTTTTCAATTTATCGAAAACATCTGTGTACCTGTGGTTTCAATAATGTTACGTAGATCTATCTATTCGTGCTGTCACGCAAAGTGGCTGACATCTGGCGGTGCATTTATAAACTAGTAAAGATGGCATCCACAAAGGTTTAGCAGTTTTTACAATGTGAAATTTCAGATGAATTTTAGTTTATTTATAAAAAATGTAATTTCGAATTTTCTGAATTGGCAGGTGTTTAAAATAGTATGAACTTTTCCAGTTAGAAATTTAGTTTAGAATAAAAAGTTTTGAAAGCGATATTTCCCATGTGACAATCGCAGATGCTTCATGCTGGGTAACTTCAACTTGAAAAATTGATATATGGGTTTTAAATTGGACAAAATATAAAAATTGAAAGTAATTTACATATGTAAATTAAAAACAAACAATTCTTCTCTATGTATATTCATTAATATTAAGTTGTATGTGTGCACATTGTCACACACAAACAAAAAGTATCAAACGCAATAAATATTAAGTTACGTTTAAGAACATATTCTATTCAGTTTGTGATGGTCTTTTAAATACTTTTCCTTATATATAATTTAGATATTTGTAAGAAATTTAAATTATTTGATAGATGTATGAATTGAATCTAGTAGTATAGAATGAAAATTTGTTGTTTTCTTTATGTAAGTCTGAAATATTTTATGAAAATAGAGTTATCTATTGTTGAAATTTTAAACTGCTGTTTAATTTCTTAATTTGCATACGTCGCTCATTTTCACATGTTTTATTAACTCTTCTGATTGTCAACGTGTATGTAGTAGATTCAGTAATTAAGTACATATGCTATATATACCATCAAGGAAAAAGTGCAGGCAAATGGAATATCTGCTTCCCAAACATATTTGTTTTAAAAAAGGCAATCTTGCATCAATTAATATTTTTAATTGCCAAACCTATGATAAACACGAAGCAAAAATTCTCTACACAATCAATACTTTCATGCATTTCTATTGGTGGCTGAAACATACTTTTATTTCACTCAGATTGCACAAAAACTAAAATCTCTAATACAAATAAATCATTTCAAATGGCCATGTGGCTTTGCTGATGCTGTCTTTTCCCTCTATTTTGTATGAATGTAGTGCTGTACTCTGGAGGAAGCAATGTCTCGACTAGTTACATAGGTAATTATATATTGGTTATATCTTTAGGTTTTGATATTGGTAGTTATAGTTATACGGATTGTTACCTGTATGTTTAAATAGTGAAGTCATTTTCATATGAGTTTTCGATATTATTGATATATTGCTAGTTATCTGTATGTTTAAATACTGAAGTATTTTTTGGTGTATTGTAAATATCAGTATGTCAGTGATTTTAATGTCTTAACACAGATGTCTAAATATTCAATGATTTTTATGTATGTTTGATCTTTCCATTTTGATATAGATATTTATTAATGTATCAAAATATTAAACAGCCCTACTTACACATAGCTTCAAATGTAAAGGTTATATAATACCTTACAATGGCTGGCCTTGGGTTGTCTTTTCAAAACTAAAAATTTATTTATAAAGTTTCATGATGTATTTCTAATCACTAAAAATTCAGTTAATCTTAAAGCACTTTTCTTCCTCAATCATATGCTGCATAATACAATACTTAAAAACAAATTTCAACATAAAATTTTAAAAAATATTGTTATATAAATGGTAAACCTTCTGTTCTCCTTGCAACAGTGGCTGAAGGCTTATTTGTAAATATTTGTTAGATTACTACTGAAACTGGTGGCAGTAAAACATCCAATCACGTGAAGACATTCTCGAGTTCTAGACTAAATATCAAACGTACATCCATTAATCACCAGATTTTGGCTTGTCAAGGATGCTTAAACTGTCAATTACAAAGACCTGCAAGCATCGCAGATACTATGATCTCATGTGATCACGTGCATGGCTCCTTTGCATCTCTTTTAAATTAAAATTTTTATAACTACACATTCTATATGGAAATGTAAACATAAAATAAGCTTTGTTTATGTAACTATAAAAGCTTAGTTTAATTAATTATATTAGTGGGTTGTGAATTGAATACATTTCTGTGTTTATTTGTAAGCGATAACTAATTTTCTTTAAATGCATGCAAAAACTTCTCTCAACTGAACATCAAAATGGCAGTCTTTTCCTCCTAGTTGCAATAAAAACATTAAACGTTCTTAAGCTTCAAAAGTTAATGGTGGAAATTAATGGTCTGGATCATATAGAATTACAAAACATGTAAAGTATTTTTTAAAATACGTATATTGAAATTGTAAGAAATTAGGCATAAAAGGTAGCAAGGTGAATGAAGGATTAATAGCAGGGACAGACTGGTGAAGGTTTCAGGAACTTGTTCATTAGTGATCTTAAAGAAACTGTGGTATGGATGGGGAGAGTTATGCCTATAGAGGAAGATGGAGTGATGGTGAGAAAATTTAACGGGTGTGAAGATGAACTGAACAGGATAGGCATTGTGTGCTCGGGAGGTTGAGCTAGTGGTATTTGCTGATGGAGGATTTGGTAACTGAAGAGGTATGTTTAAAAAGTTGAGGAATGGTTTGGCTAGTAAGTGCGAGGGGAGGATGAACTTGTCTCAGGTTAGTTGGTTGTCAGGTAGCAATGTTAAGATTTTATTATTGTGTAAATATGTGCCGTCAACAAATCAACAAAAATCATTGGTAACCTTTTTCCTCAGTTTATTACGGTCTTCTTCCATTTTATGATGCTACCTGTAGTAATAAATACTCTCAAAATATGTACTAGTTTTTGTTTCATCATGCAATTTCATTGTAAATTTTGAGTGAATGCTTATGTCTTTAAAATAAAAAATATCAGCTTGTACTCTTCTCCTTTGGCAGTTTCTTTTCATGCAACAATTATTTTAATATATTTACAGTAATAGGTGGAACCTACACAATTATTCAGGTTTGGTGAAAATTTGTGGTTTGGTGATGGTTGCCAGTTAGGCATATGCACCAGATTAATTTTTTGTATTTGTGGTGCAGACACCTGTTGCTCTTGACATCTATTGCTACTGTTCGCAGTGCATTGAACTGTACTTAAATGTTTTTGTTCAATTCTGTGGGATTACAAGTGTTGATCTCACATGTGTGTGTCAGTGTCACTTATAGCATAAAAGAAAATTGTGAAGTGAAGCAGCAGCATTTTTATCATCCCTTTTTGTTTACATCAGTTTTCCTCCAGAAAACTTGGATACACAGTCTTACGAAGTGTTAAACTTGGTTTACGATGTAGTCTGCTTTATGCACCAGCTGGTAAAGTACGAAGTTCACCTTCACACCAAGCGGGGTAGTTCAGAGAAATCTACGCTGCAGCATGCAGATTTGAGAAGTTGGATGTACACTGTTGAAACACCCATATCAAAACACTTGTTTCAGATGTGATCATACCCAAAAAGATGAAACAGGAACTGTAGTTTCATGCAGTGTTTCAGTACCTAACGTGAGCCTGAGCTCAGAAAACAATGTGGTAAAATTGAGCAGAATTCATTAGTTTTGCCAATTTAACCACTGCAGTTGAAATTTGGTTTTATGATCAAAGTATTATCAACACTATGTACAAACTTTTTAATTATTACAGTAAAAATGCATTGTAAATTCAGTACTGGTCTTCGTATATTTCAGACAAAATTAGCATGTAGGTAGTAACAGTTTGAAAATAATAAATTTCTGAAGCGGTGCAAAGTTTTATAATTTTTACCACACAGTTCGAACCAATCCTCCTAAACACTTACTAGCATGTTGCTACCTAGCCAAGAGGTACTTTTACCACCACAATTTATTTGGCATAAACTACATTGTAACACGTCACATTTCTATTCAGTTTACATCAAATGTCATTGAATTACATGTGCACTGCTGTACCGTGAGTTATAGTGTTTAACAGGACAGTTGATGCCAGTTTCTTCAACCAGATTATGCAGAGAAGTAAAATCATATACAAATCCCTACTTTTGGGGACACTTCTTGAAACAGGCTTATGTGTAGTGTATACATTAAACATTTTTGGAAAAAAGTCTTAACATGTTTATTAAATATACCAGTGTGCAGTGGGTTTAAGAAATTGGAATAAAATCTGTTTTCTTTTAAAATAACTACATTTTAGTTTATTATAGCCTACTGGATTTTAAACAAATCAAAGTTTTACACATAAGCAGCTGTGCAGTAAATTGAAATATGGATGTTTAATTTATTTGCAGCTCATAAATGTGGGTATAAATCCACCTAGCATAAATTTCAACTCCCTCACGATGGAATCGGACAAGTTCATCTGTGTGCGAGAGAAGCTGGGTGACACAGCCCAGGTTGCGATAATTGACCTAGCAGACCCAACCAACGCCATCCGCCGCCCCATCTCGGCAGACTCTGCAATCATGAACCCAGCCAGCAAGGTCATAGCACTAAAAGGAAAGGCAGGGGCTGAAGGTATCTTAAATTTTTGTTATGGAAGGTGAAACTGCTGAAGCTGTGTGGTTTTCATTCGTGTATTATATTCTAGAGATCTCCTTCATATAGGGTTTTAGTATTTAGAGCCCACAATTTTTGGTGAAAAAATTTTGCAACAATTTGTTTTGATGCTGTACATGCACGTCTACAGCTCTGCTTCGTGGTTATTGGCAGTATATTAGTGCACGGGCATTGCTCTTTTATCTATGCCAATCAGAACATGGTTACTGCGATATCTTAAGTCTGTGATAAAGGTATAACTGATGCTGAGAGTTAAAAATGTCCTATCACTGACCATGAAGTTATGTATGTGCACATAAGGCCTTGAAACAAATTGTTGCAGAGTTATTTTCACAAAAAATCATGGGTTATATTAATTTTTGTTTTGAATGTTAAAAATTTGTCTGTTAGGACAATAAACACTAAGGCCGGTATTCCTAAACAAAAAGTTAGGGTCTACATAAGCACTACCATTTCAGGCGCCAGAAAAGCAACGGCAGAGACCTTACTCGCTGAGCGTATTCCTAGACGTGTTTGCGCCGTGTCCCAAAATGGTGTCGGGTAAGTCATGGCATTTTTTTGCCGGCCCGCGCGAGACTAGAAACAAATGAAGGCATGATGAGCGCTGACGATTTACCATGGCTATAACAAGAACACGTTAAACTTTGTAGTTTTGAAATGTATTATCATTTGAATTTGTTTACAAATTAATTACAGTAACAAAGCGATAAAAATCACGATTATAACGGTCACAATTAAAATATTCAATAACTGTTTCTTGTTAAAAGTTAAAACAGTAGGTAGAGTAGCCACGCGATCGCAGTGTTTCCGTTCATATTTTTCTGCTGATTATGACCTGAAATGTTATATTAGCATTATTCGGACATGCGGAATTATATTCAAAACATAATTCGCAATCACTCTTAAAATATAATATATTATTACGCCGCAACTAAATATTAAAAACTAAGGTATTGTCACGGTAACGGTGGCACTTACATTATGTCTCATCACCTCAAACGCACTAAACCAAGTTTTTTTTCTTTTGTCACAGGCTATTACTTGATCATACTTCAAGCAATGGCTCTGTCATTTCATTGAACACATATCTCTAGCAAAGTGAAATTCATGCTTCAGTCGAAACTTTGTTTGTATCCAGTAATTTCATTTTGAAACAGTCTCTAATAACCTGGGTGTCGACGATATGTAAAGCTCACTTACCTTACCTTTTGTTTTTCAAATATATGAAATAAAAAAGTGTTTGACAATTTTCTGACAATTTTCGAAGGCTTCAGAAGTAACACTGATACAGCGCGCCAGCTGTTTTAAAATATGTTGCCTGTCAACTGTCAACGTCTGAAATGTGCTTTTATTTTACAATATGTTGATAGTAAATATATCGCAGATGTTTGGTAGTTTCTAAAGAAACACTTTTTTTTGTGATGCAAAATGTTTACTAATTAAGATTTTTTTGCATGATTAGGGCAATGTGGACAAATTAGAATACCTATATTAATAACGTTTGCACTGTGTAATTATTTTATATGCATCAAAATGAAAAGCGAAGATGCATTAGTAAATTTTGAGTACAAATTGTTATGAGCGTTAAAAATTATCCCGGAAAATTAATTGTTTAATTGTGTCATTTTAATATCTAAAAAAAACAAAATAAGATATGTTCATCTGAACGTGACTACAAATTTTTATCGTTCTAGACACATTTCTTATTTTAATGTTAGCAAAAAAAGTAAAAAATTTCTCACAGAACGTAAAACATTCAAAAAATTAATTTTTATATATTTTTGTATGTTATTTACAGCGAAAACAAATAGTTTGTACTCTTTACCAATAGTTGATGATAACATTGTGACGGTCGAGTATCGTGTAATTTTAATGTGTAGAAACGATAATTCCTAAAATTAAAGTAATGTTACTACTACTAATCATGTTCTGTGCAATATAAAAAAAATTTAAAAAAATTTTGATCAGCCGGGACTCGAACCCGAATAATTTGCTTACCGACAGAGCCTTGCTATTTGAGCCAACTGTGCTGGTATCGTTGTAGTGCAAAAGTTTTATACTAAAGCCTGCATATAGCAAACTGTCTACAAAATATTAATTTTCTTATTTATTAATAGCTTTAAGTTTTTGAAAAGCTTGAAGCTTATCACTTAACATTCTCGCCATCGTAAAGTTTTGTTTTAAGTATCATTTTCTTGTGTTTGCCGACTCTGGTATTGTTAAATACGATTTTCGGCAGGCAAGTGGTAATATACGGTTTACCCGTTTGTACAGGAATGTGCTACCATCTCGGGACACAGAAGCGCAAGGGTTGTCATATCTCGCAACCGTATTCCTAAACGTTCTGAAGGTATCGGATAAGTCACGGATTATTATTTGCCATCCTGTGTGCGGTTATAAATAAATAAAGGTGACGCTGGGCAGTGCTTTTTTTATAGAACAAGTAGCCGTGACTTTCAATAGCTATTTAACAAAAATACGTTAATTTTTCTACATTTAAAACGTAATGTATTGCATTTTAAATTGTTTCAAACTAGAATAAATCATAAATGCAGTAATAGAGATTAAAATATGTGTTATATATCTTTCAAAATTTAGTATTAAAAATAAAGTTACAATCTCTTGTGCAAAGTAAAAACAAGTAAGTTTTTTTTTATAAATTGGTATCTACGTGGGCATCTTTTGCACGTTCGAGAAAGCATGCACATCACTCATTACCCTAGCCTCTAGGCGCAAGTCTAACTGGCGTTCTGTCTTTTCGCCAAAACTCACCTCTACGAGACATAACTGCAATTTTCACGATAAAGGTGAGTTGTATACATCTGCACCCTATAGAAGATTTTGTAGCAAGATTTCAATGCTCGAAAAGCACCGCTAAAACACCCATTTTTGCCATTTTGGCCACTTTACAATATGCTTTAATGATTACTGTTGAACCAGAGATTGGCATACACACGTATAGTAATCTTTGAATAATATTCCTAAGCAGACATCACTCATGTGCGTTGAGCAGTTTTAGAATAATCTGGTAACGGCCGAATCTCGGCGCATCTCTCGGAGGCCTGGGAAAATGGCTACCACAATGACGTGCGCACGTATGCAGGACCTCGAAGGCTTTTCTTCTTTTTCTTTAAGTCTACTTTCCATTGTCCGTTCGTGTATTTCTCAATTTCTCCTACACATTAAAAAATCGAACAAAACAGAGCTAATGTAATCAAACTTGATAAAAATATAGTACAGTAGACAAAGTTGATTAGACTTATATGTGCTTAGTTCATATTTTCATAATGGGCGGTCATTTAAAACATTTTTTCTTTATGGGATAAACAAAACTATTATTTTGAAGAGACGTTGTTTACATTAGTCTATCAAAATGCTGGTAATGTGAGTATCTTAAGTTTTCTTTCACATGTTATCTACACTAACCACGCATCTGGAAATACCAAACTCTGTACATATGTTAACATATTTTTAATATATGATTTTCAGTTTATAACACAGGTTGATTCAGAAAATTTTTTATTAGTACTGCATGGAGAAATTTATGAAAAGGTAAGTTGAAAATGTAATTTCAATGATTATGTGAAATAGGTAATAGTTTAAAATTGACGTAATATTTTTTCTTCTTTTGATAAAATAGGCTATTTGGTCTTTGTTTCAGCACTTGTTATATAGCTTTACATTTTAAGAAATAACATTTTGTAGTTATTTTCTGGTTAATATTACTACCACTATAATTTACTTTGCAGAAAATTTTAGGACATATTTTTGACATATATTTCATAAGCTGTAGCCTCATTAAAATAAAGAAATTATCCTGCATAACTTACAAGGAAATTGTGTATTAAATGTAGTTTGACGATTCAACGTTAATAATACTGAACATACTCTATTTCCAAAGATTTCATGTCATGCATTTATTTATTTTCTCCTATAACATCTGCCCCGACTCTAAGAAAATGTAAAATTTTTAAAAAAATAATTTTTCAAACTTTGGTTTCATTAGTTCACATTGTTGTAGATTCACTATGTAAGAAGATAGAATCACATGAAGAAACAAATATTTTATAACGTTTACATCTACATGATCAATGAATGAGAAATTTTTTGGTTTATTTGCACCAAATTAAGGAAAGTAGTCTTATTAGTTAAGCTTTTACTTTCTCGATATGTGCACATACCATTCGCAGATTAGTGTACAAGTGTGTTTACTGTAAAAATAAAACGGTAATTTTTAAGTATGATCACTTACCTTGAGATTTTCCCTACAAAATACAAAAAAAAAAAAAAAAAAAAAAAAAAAAAAAAAACTAAAGTTAAGAGCATCATTGGCACGCCTATTAAATGTCCTATCGTCTCTATGCACAAGTCACAGAACCAGGGAGCAGATTTTCTGTCGTACAAATGATTTTTTGAGTTAGACTTTTACGAATCTAATTTATTTTCATATATTTAACTAAATTTTGAGTTACAATGGCACGAGAATAGAGATAATTTTACAAATTATTTATAGCATACTAGCTGTTTTGGAAACATCCCGTTACAGATTTACAATTTTTTTTTCGTAGGTGAATATATCGTGAACACATTTAATTATTACTGAAACTTTTATTTAAGGGCGTTCAAGTGGGGAAAAATTCATAATTTTATATTTGTATAAAATAGTGTTAGTTTTGTAGACATTACTTCAGAGAACATTAATATCTAACGGAAAAAAAATTAGCTCATCTAGTTTTCCCGTAATGTCACTTCAAAGTCAAAATTTGCATATTTTTACTTCATACAAAACTTGAAAACCAGTAAATATAATG
>PNEQ01002728.1:0-19217 GCA_003012365.1 Medauroidea extradentata | reverse complement strand
TTTATGTTAACTGGTTTTCAAGTTTTGTATGAAGTAAAAATACGCAAATTTTGACTTTGAAGTGCCATCACGGGAAAACTAGATGAGCTAATTTTTTTCCGTTAGAGGTATATGTACTCTCAAGTAATGTGTACAAAACTAACACTATTTCATACAAATATAAAATTATGTTTTTTCCCCACTTGAACGCCCTTAACATGACGTAACGCAGATTAAATAAGAGTTGTTTAGGAAAAAATATATAAAAGACATTCGTTTTATTTTAGTTGTAACATTTTTATCTCGGAAATTAATTTTAAAAATATGGGAATGTTTGTAAATAAAAACTTAGAACTTCTGAATGTTAGTTAAATGTACCGTATCTTACAAAAATGTGTTTAAATCAACAGTATACAACAGTTTTTAACAATTGTAATTGCATATTTTGTAAGTAGGCCGGTTTGCAAAAGGTGCCTATTGATCATACGTCCATTATTCATTCTATAAGCAAGCATTTAAAGAACAAAAAAAGTCAAGTAATTATATTCTGTATACTAGACGTGGTATTCCTACGTGTTGATTATAATTTACAGGGGGAAAAAATTTTTATTCGTTTCATTATTCATTTATCTTATTTCAATATTTTTTAATCATTTTAATGCTTAGAAACTATATTTATGGAAATAAACATTAATTTAATTTTTACCTTATTGTGATAGATAATAGTATACAAAAAAGTAAAAAAAAAAAAAATTAGTGACCTGGATTCGAACCCAAATAAAATTAGCGGGCAGACACCTTAACGTCTGAGCTACCCAATCACTTACAAATTGACATCCAAAAAAATATGTATACTGCAATGCTTTTAAAACCACAAATTTGTTTATTTTGAATTAATTGGGCTTTTAAAATGCTAGTGGGTTATTATTTCGTATTCCTGTTGCCACAAAGATTCATTTTCTGTATGATTCGAATGTTTTTGTTTTCTCTTTTATTGTTAAAAACTATATTCGTCGAGCAAGCGGTCAAATATGTTGTAACATACGTAGCCGTCTGTAGGGCTAAGCGTACTGCGCATGCGTAATTATATTAGGACAAGGAAAAGTCACAGATCAGTCCTGAATAAGCAATGTCCGAATCTAAACCCTTATACAAACGTTTAGGAATACCGATAAGGCCTAGGCATGACATATGCTGCACCTAAACCCTTATACACACGTTTAGGAATACCGGCCTAAGTATAATTTCCAGAACCCGTATTGTGTTCTGCCTGTTTTGCAAAGGTTTAGCTGTAGCAATACAAGAGAAACTTGTCAAAATAACCTTAAAGCTACTTTGTTTTTAGGCATGCCACATTTTTTAGTTTTTAAAATTAAAAATTAGTAACGGAGAAACAAGTCATTGCAAGAGTAGGATTATTTTGTTACATGCTCTTACTGCGTAGACTTGTATGTTCCTTGCTGCAAATGGTTAATACTATATGGTCGGAATTAAATGCAGGACCCAAATTTCATTCGCTGCATTTTTGTAATAGTTGATGAATGCTTTCTTCTAGTTGGTATATGGTGTATGAAAAATTATTTTTGAAATATCAGGGCTTAATTGTGTGAATATTGGAGCATTTTTAACTTTATAAAAATATCAATATAATAAAGCAAAATTTTTCCGTTAAAATTTTGTATACTGAAATTAAAATTTTTTCGCTTCAGAATGTATGTTACTGTGAAAGTATTTCTCAGTTTAGATGAGGGAAACCGAAGAAACTGGTTTCAAAGTTACATTGGGAACTGACCTTCTGTAATGTAGTGTATATTAAGAATGTAATTCACAGAGGTGAAAGGACTTAACCTAGCGAACAGTGTAATACAATAATAAATGCTGCCCGAGAGGCATAGCTGGAGCATTTGATAATGTCTGGTGGCTTGCAGTTAAGTTGGGGCTTAAACCAGAATGCCTAGTGACAATTTATTCTGTGATCATGCTCTACTTTTGGGAACAGCAAACCCAAATTGGT
This sequence comes from Medauroidea extradentata, assembly GCA_003012365.1. Taxonomy (NCBI): domain Eukaryota; kingdom Metazoa; phylum Arthropoda; class Insecta; order Phasmatodea; family Phasmatidae; genus Medauroidea; species Medauroidea extradentata. The sequence continues at coordinate 17,224 of PNEQ01002728.1, read as the reverse complement.
CTTGTATGTAAATGTTACATGGTTTTAGAGGTAACAACTCTAGTCTTCCTTCTATCCAGTATATTGGTTTCTTTGATAAGTGCAAAGTATAGCAAATAAAATTTTTGCTCCTTTCATGCAAGGATGTTAAAAGTACTGTAGTTATCTTAAATACATTTTTTATAAATGTTCAGCGTGTTATCTTTTCGTGATATTGATGAAAGTTAAATGAAGAGAATTAACAAGTTTTTATACTGGTATGTTGTAATGCAAGTGACAAAATTGTGCTTGTTAGCCATGTAGATATGCATATTACAATGAATTACACTATTAAATTGTACATAAGTTTAATGGAAATTCATTTAGGGGTTTACGTTTAAGTTTTGTGATAGTTACAGGAGGCTTAACGTTGCCATTTTGTTTGTGTATTGTTAGCACTTTGATACTCGGATTCATTCAACTTTGGTCTTGGATTTTAAAATCTTTTAAAATTTGATAAAACTGCGGTTTTATCTTGCACATCCAGTGTCATGCAGCTTGTCTTGCACATTGTACAGTTTTGTTCTGCCTCCCTTACTTCAACCATTGATATTGTAATATAAACTACTGTATCCCTCCAGAAGAGTACATATTTTTTCCTTGAACTTTAAGCATTTTTCAACATGAATGAATACAAACCTGTCCAGAACAAATAACATTCAATATGTCATTTTCACTGCTCTTTTGTTCTAACAATGAAATATTTAACTTTAAAATAATGCAGATTCTATCTAAAATTGATTGAAAATTGAAACTGGGGTTGGATTGTAATTACTGTATGTATCAACTTGTGTATAGGTAGTTGGATGTTTGATATGTTTGTTTATTAAGTTACTTAACTAGTTGTCTGGGTGAGAAGTTCTTTAGGAAATGTCTTGAGGTTTTTCTGGGTAGAGTAAAATTTAAATTTGAGCAATTTACGGAGATTAGAGTGAAGTTTACTTTTGCGTCTAAATCAGAACGGAGCTTATTTACTTGTTTATCCGAGAAAATGTGCAAACTCTTTAACAAGTTACTTCCATTGTAAATATCTCAAGGTAATCACTCACGGGGCTGGCATAACTGGGGCTGCAACCCATGTGGGTGCACAGAGTGGAAGAAAAGTTATGGGAAGTGGGCTGGGTAGGCTGAAAAATTAATATTCTGTAGTATGATTCTTGACTAAATTTACTGAAAAGTATTCCTTAACTTGTAAGTAAAACTGATTAACTTGGATGATTGTTACTTTATTTTATCACAGTATTACTACTTATTGCAAAAGGGGAGGGAGGCAACAATAAGAATGTTTTGCACAGGGTGGCAAAATGAGTCACTTGTGGTGTTTGAAGTAAAGCAATGGAAAAGTGAATTAAGTGCTAGTAGTTTCCAGGCTGTAAATTTACTGATTTGTTACCATTATTTTGTTCCACTACCTGTGGTCAACTTTGTGTGCCATGTGTGTACAGAAAGACTTTCCTTAACCATGTGGTAAGGTACTTAATGATGGTGTTGAGAGAAAACTACTTCAAATATGAGAAATTTACTTTTAAGGATCATGGTTGTATAACCACAAGGAGTATAATTTTATTGTTAATGTATCAGACCTTTTTTAATTTCAAAAGTTTTTGGAGTCTAAAATTCCATTTTTCTTGCAGAGAATTTTTTAAGATAAACGTGAATGTCGGCCTAAGTAAAAATTTCCTGTATCTTTCTATATGCAAGTCAATATAATTGAAATGTTTTGTCTCATTCACATTAAAAGTGAAGTCTGTGGTGAAATTTATCTTGTGCCTCTCTTGATGTGTCCCTTGGTTTCAATATCAGAAATACTTAAGGAATGTTCTGTCAGTACCACAAAACACTCTTTAGCTCCTTTCTGCAAGTTTCCCCATTTTAAATAAATTACAAGGTGGCCTCATACCTGGAAAATGGGGAAAAGGCAGGGAATTTTGTGAGCGGTCAGGGAAAAGTTTCTCATGTAGGCCTACTATACATTGAATAATATTATGCAGGATCTGTTGTCAGTAAGTAGTTAATTGTTTGTGTTATGATTGTTTTTAAACAATTACTTGTGGAATGGAAGAGTATTAAGTCTGTCCATTGCATTTGAGTTTTGTAATTGCAAGCATCATAACTATAAAACTAAAATATGTTAAGTTGTTAACATGTACAGGTAAATCTCATAACGAGACCTCTAAATGCAGGGTGTGGAGCGACCTGGAAAACCGGGAAAAGTCAGGGAATTTAAGACGTCTCTTAAAAAACCTGGAATTTCAAAATTTAGTAAACAAACATATACCAATTTAATAGTTCCGTAATATTTTTTCGTATCGCTATTGTAGTTGTGTGGAAGAATTGATTTGACGCATGGTACCAGTTTTTCATCTCGAATAAGATTTTTTTGGCATTTTGTACCAGAATTTTCAGTGGTTCCCGTCCCAGTGTTGCCAGACCAATAGTTTCCCTGACAATGTGTTGTGATGTTTAAGTTTCCACAGTGGTAAAAAATTACTCTCTCGTGGTGTTTCTTGCATACCGTTTGCAAAATGTTGTAGATTTTAATGAAGTTTTTGTTAATAGAATGGGTTTTAAACAGTTGTGATCTTTTCCCCAAGAGTTCATAGTAGAAATTGAAGGCGTGGACTTGGCAACATAAGATTCTCAGTTCGATTTTGTTCTTAACATGCGTCATGCTGATAAATCAGTCTGTTTGTTTACTTGGCGTGGAACGAATATTTTTCTATGGTTCGTGCGAGTATTAATATCTTCTCATCATGTCTGAAGTCTGTAGATTTACATTTAAATTGTATTTTATCTACCGTACCGCGTAATGGCGAAACGTGCCTGAACTTTTTGGCTCGTGCAGCGACAAAGGTGTGTTAAAAAGTTACAGTATGATGTGGTCTCGTGTGTGTGTTTATTAAAATAATTAAGTGCATTAAAAATATCTGGAAATGTAAGTACAATGTGTCTTATTTCCACAACTTAATTTAGGGAAATAAGTTATGACAGGAAGAAAGAGACTGTATTGGTTAACTGATTCTACTATTATTAAATTAATCGAGAAGATCCTGGTGATAACGTTGCAAGGTGCAATTCGTGCAATGTTAATTTTTCTTCAAGCAACTTGGGCCAGCGTTCAGTTATGAGCTGCATTCAAGGCAGAAAACCCTGTAGGCAGGGAGTTTAAACTGTGAAGGTAGGCCTAGGTTTTTTTTTCTTTTCAAATTTGTACCATGTGAAACAACAATTATTTTCAGATTAGTATCACAGCAAAGAAACTTCGGTTACAATGAGATAAGATAGGTTTTTACATCACATGGATGAAATGAGTTAATTGCTAGAGGGGAGGAAAGTTGTAGTTTGTTTCGACGAATCGTCGAACAAAGTTTCTGAAATGCACATTACAGTATGTTTTTTGGATTCAAAGAGTGATGGTGTAGTGACCAGGTATTAAAAGTCTATTAAATGCTTTTAATTCTGGTATCACGGGCTTTTCTCTCCATAGCTTCACAACAGCATTTTAAAAGTGGAAAGAGAATTGACATAAATGAAAATTGTTGTATTTAAATATTCCTAGGACTTCATTGCTTTGTACATAATGGAGATATATCATTTCTGCAAGGTGAAGTTATGTTAAGTAGCGTTCAGCTTCGCAAAAAAGATATTATCACTACTCATCTTTTACTGGCTAAACTATTGATTTTAGACAGTTTATTATGAAAAATGTTTCTACAGACATTAGTAGTTCTACATAATTTTTTTTGTTAGGTTAGGTTGGTTTAAGTTGTTAGGTTGGTTTAAGTTGTTAGGTTAGGTTGGTTTAAGTTGTTAGGTTAGGTTGGTTTAAGTTGTTAGGTTAGGTTGGTTTAAGTTGTTAGGTTATGTTAGTTTAAATTAAATTAGGTTACAAACATGAAATTTGGTTCCTTAACCTAAATTAGGCAACGTAAAAAAAATTTACGTAAGGCTTTTACAGACATTAGAAGTAGTTCTACGTAAAAAAAATTTATCAGACCTAACAAAACATTTTTTACGTAGCACTTCTTAATAACATCCCTAAAACAGTTTTCATAAATAAACAATGTGTAAAATTAATAGTTTGGCTGGTACACAATGAGTAGCTATTCTTAATGTTTACCCCAAAAAAATTTGTTGTGATCATACAGCCTGGTTAATTCTATTGATATTTTGTAGGTCGGAGAAAAAAGAGCAGCTGACCTGGAAAAGTCAGGGAATTTTTTTTTAAATAGTTTTGCTAGTCACTGAAATGGCTCAAAATTCTCTCTATAGCCAAATATAGTAAAAAAAAGTCTGATTTCCTTCAGTATATCTCAGTAATCTTTTGTTACTACCGTATACTCCAAATAATTTGAGAGGAAAGCTGTATTTTATCTCGAAATAGTCGCACATTTTATTAAATAAAATTATCTGAAGATAAACAGGTGGGACCTGCCATTGAGAAAAGATATACATAGAGGTGCAAAAAGAAAAGAAAGAATGATACTTTAAAGGATAACTCTACTTACCGGTACCAACTAAATTGTACATAATGTTTTTGATGTTATAGTGTTTAATTCAGTGTTCAGTGTTCTCCCCAGGAAAAATTCGGAGCTAGGTGGTTCACGAGACCAGCTGGGTGCATCGTGGAATAAGCATGATGGGAATGTCTGTTTCGTAGCCAGGTGGTAAAGAAAACTAGCCAGGTGTGGCACCCAGCAAAATGGACCTGGGGAGAACACTGATTCATCTTTCTCCAGGCTGCACTAACTTTCAATTTACTCCAAATGCCAAGCATGCGACTGTTAACAAACTGTGCGGCAAAATAAAAATGTCGTAAGGTTGGACACCTGCTGTATAATTACAGTACTTTGACTTTCCCATCACTAAAGTCAGCTGCTCGTGTTTACTTTCACCACGTAAAAATAACAAACTAGTGTGTGTGTGTGTGCGCAGATTCTTATCTGCCACTCACTTTTGCTGACATTCCCTACTTCACACTCAGTAATTTTTAATTTCGTAGCAATATCAAGTGACTTATGCTTGCCATTTAAATAACTATACTAAATAGCAAAGTAATTCATCCAAAATAAGTACAGCATTAACCTATCCAAAAGCAACACGGCACTATAATCGGCACTTGGCGGAAACCATTAAGTTTGCGTGGAAAAAAAAGAATCGTGTACAAAACTAGACATTTACGCGCATGTGACACCACAGTGCGATGAGTGCGAGAAAGAGAAAATCTCTCTCTCGCACCAGTTGCGCTGTGATGCGGCACGTGCGCGTATCTGTCGAGTTATGCGGCCATGCCCAAAGCTTTAAAAATCGCTGCATTGAAGTGCCACAAGTACGATATATTGCAGCAAGAATGTGCGAGATATCGATTGTGTATCGCTACCAGCCTATCGTTATAGCGAACAATATCGTTAAGTTCTCCTGTTGTAAATAAATATTTTAACCTTGTTTTTCATATATGGCTGGTTGGTACATTTTAAAGTTCTCGTAATAGTGAATGTCTCTTTATAGGCCATACTCATTACAGCGAGGTTTACCTGTATGTACTAGTTAGTTCATTGTGCCAGTGTGTCACAAAAATGTTAACAAGTAAAAGCCCATTAAAATTGAGTGACGAGATTTGGACAGTAATAATTATCATTTTGATAACAGATTTGGGGTGAATTAAGTTTATGGAGCAGCGCTGGACTGCAAGAGTAGATGAATTGAGAGATCCGTAAAATACAAGTGACCAACATCGTTCGGCACTATTCCAACATGGGAAAATCCAAACTGACCCCGCCAGGTACTAAACCTGGATTGCCTTTGTTGGAAGTTAGTGGTCTGATCACTTACTGCCTTTAATCTTAATTGTTATGTCTGTAACATGCAGAAGTAAACTTGATTACCATTTACTTTAGCATCAGTGGTGGCAGTATTTATAACAAAAGCATACAGAAGTGTACATTGTGATTAAAAATGTTAGCGAAAATTAAATTGTGAAATACTAAACAAGGAGATGGAATGGTAAAACATTTGACTTTCATTTGGGAGGACTCAAGAGTGATCTCTGGCTCCAGCCATTGAAAATGTTTTAATGCTAGTTAATTTGAATTGTTATAAGTCTTGCACTTGCTGAATTTTTTTAATGTAGTGTCACTCAGATAATTTAATACAAAAAAGAAATCACACGAAAACATTGGTACCCCTGGTTTTAATTGCAAACTATCTGTCTAGGTTGGTACGAAATATTGTATCAACTTCAAATGCTAAAGGAAGAAAATATGAACTGTTAACAAACTGCTGTAAAATTTGATGGATTTGAATTTGGGAGAGATGCTAAGAATATTTCCAAATTTAGTTTGGGTTTTGCAGCAGATTGTCTGCTAAGAGTTGAAAGAAAACAAACCATGAACTTTAAGAAATGTCTTCAAGTGAAGTATGAAACAGTGATTTGCTTTTGTTACTGAGAATTTTGGGGAAGTTACTTAAGTATGCAGTTGTATAGAACCTCTTATGTTTTGATCCAAGGAAAATGGCATCAGATTAAGTTGTAGAAATGTTGCTCATTTTATTTCATGGGGACAAACCAATAGAAATACTTTGTTCTAATGCAGTTAATGTAGAAATGGAGAACCTGAAAGAATGTTGCATGTTACTAAGGATTGTCAAGGAACCCACAGATTGTATAAAGTTAAGAGATTTTCAGATGAGTTAGTGGCACCTGCAAGAAGTGCCAGGCATACCACTTCATGCCAAAGTGAAATATTAAGAAGGAAGAGGTTGCAATTGGTTGAAAAAAAGGGGAGGGGGTAATATGTAGCTGGCCCTAAAGAGGATGAAACTGACTGTAGAAGCTGAAGTTGCTGCTCTGGTGTCAGCGGGTAGTTAAGGGAGCAGAAATCATAAAATACGGGATATTTTATTTCAAGTCTAACAGTATTTCAATTCTGTTAATTTTTTTTGCTGGTACTATTGAATACAGTTAACTACTATTTGCATTTTCATTGTAAGTGTTGAACTGGCCTTTCTTATATTTTAGTTTAATTTTCCTGTTTGTGTTGACTGGTAAACAGGTCACTGCACAACATCTGTAAAAACTCTTTAATTTTAATTCTTAGAAAAGCATATAAACTATCGTAGTGCTAGGATTACTACTGAATGTCTTGCATAGGAGTTATTTGTGATAAGATGGTGTGCCAGTTCAGACTTGCATTTAGAGCCTAGGGTGAGACATGAGTACTGTCCCAATTCTCTCCACTCACTTGACTCAAACCTTTTAAGTAAATCTATCCAGGTGGCTACCTGAAGTATCTTATGTGGCTTTATTTTACTCATTTTTATATTTTTCATAAGCATTAAATTACCATTGGTCAAAGATTTCTGAAGTAGGAAATAGTGTCCTAAGAAGCTTTAATTTAAAAACTTTTTAGTATTTTTTATGGTTAACTTACATTGTATACATAAGTACTTTTGATGTTTGACGTAGCTCTTTATGTGATGTTAAGCAGCCCAGAAGACCCTGCAGATATTCAACATAGAAATGAAAAGCAAGATGAAAGCCCACACTATGACAGAGGATGTCATCTTTTGGAAGTGGGTTTCTCTGAATACGTTAGCGCTGGTAACAGAAACGTCTGTTTATCACTGGAGCATGGAAGGTAAGAATTTGCAGAATGCTTTGCATTTATTTACACACATAGAAAATTAACAATTTTTATTGACTTAATTTTATTTAGCCTGTATTAATCTCACAATTACTTTAGTCGTATGAAAACAGTTGGGGGGCGAATCCTTAATTGCAGAACAGTTTACTGCCTTGGAAATTATTTATGCTTAACGGTTTATTTAGCATCAGATACTGACACTCATTGTACAATTTGAGGAAAGCCGTATTTTATCTCGAAATAGTCAATAATTTATTAAATAAAATTATATGGAGTTAAATGGTGGGACCTACCACTGAGAAAATATATACATAGAGGTGCAAAAAAAAAACACTATAGAGCTGCCAACTAGTAAGATTCTCCCATACAATGTATGTTTTTGTGCCCTATTGTAAAATTGTAAGAGTTATGTAAATTATTAAAAGATTTCCAAGCTTTTTCTAATTGTTTTCCATTTGGTCAATTCATAATAAGAAATCTGGTCCTGAAATCTCAATTTTGGTATTTAACATGTATGCAGATTGTACTCGACTAACATTACAGTGTTGTAGTTAATACAGAAAACTAGTACTGTATTTTTGAAAACTAGCATCCTTCATTTATAGCCATTGTACCATATTTTTCACTACAGAGTATCATATTATTCAGGCGTCGTACGAACCTAACCCAAATTTTGCCAAACATATCTGATTGGTGCTGTTGCTTGCATGGCTAAATGGCCGCAGTGATCGCACAAAAAAATTCATGAGACTGTTTTAATTTGAAATGTCTTTCCAGTTAACTGTTAACGTGTGGTCATTCCTCAAACACTCAGCAAACTGTTCAAAGCGAAGGAAACCGTCGTTAAGATATCATTTTTCCAGCAAATATGGAAGTGCACATCGTCGTAGTTGGGTGGTGTTTTTGTAAACATAGTTTTTGCCAAGCTTAAATTTATCATTTTACTCAATTTAAAAATTATATTATTACTGAATCCTTGAGGTTGGTAGTTGTATACTGTCAATTTGAACAATTAAAGTTTATCAGTTGGGGATGAACTTTGTTTTATAATAGTGATGCAGTTTAAAGGCAGAACTGATGGTATCGTAGCTGACATTGTTCATGACATGTTTGTCTTGCATGATAATGAAGTCTGCTATGAAGTCATATCTGCTGTAGTACAGTCAATCACCTTGTCAGTTTTGGATAGAAAACTATTAGTTTTATAGATGAATATGATGTAGTTTCACAGTTTACAAACATGTTTTTAGCACACGGTTCAAATTTACAGCATGTCAGCCATCTTGTTGCACTAAAATATTTTTTGTCTTAGTGTTATAGCAGTATTGCTGAATAAATAATACTAATACTTCTTACTTATTCTATGGCAATATCAAAAATCTCCAGAGCCCATAAACAAGTTAGGCCTAACCTATAAAGCAGTCAACTTACATGTTAATGACTGACATACCGGCCACTGTAAAATATTAAATTATACACATTTCCAAGGTACAACCAAAATGAAGCTACAGAAAATGCACACCATACTACACTAGTATATTATAAACTAAGCCTTGTGTTGCTACATATGTCTGAGTACAAATGTTTGTGGATTGACAGCACCAATCTTGGTATCTGGCCTTAAAAGTTCACCAGTAGGTGTTTTTAAAGATAAAACTCTTGCTACACCATCACTCTCAGGATTTATAGTTTCATCAGGCAATCCTGAATGTTGTATTCGGCCACCCATCATGATGACGCCTTTTTGACAAGTTCAAATTCTTGTGAGGAATAGTAAACTTATACTGCTGTGACAGCTAACTGTAGTTCCTTGAGGCTCGCTCTTTAACTTACAATTACTTTGCCTTGTGTAGGCACTCTTAGCTCTGAGCATCCACCCAGTTACTTGAGTTTTGAAAAGGAAGGAAAGGTTTCCAAAAGTTTCACAAAGTCCTCTCTGGTGTCTTGAACTATCATTGTCTGACTTTGCACTGTTTTGCATTTTGGAAGCTTTGTTACCTCAGACACATCAAACTTGTTCATGGGCCAGTTCATTTCTGAAGATAAGTCATTCAAGGGCTTGAAACCAAGAATATTATCAACCTAAAGCTCAGGCAGTACCCCTTGAAGCCAAGTCTGCTGGCTTACAAATGGATGGTATGTAGCACAATACACTTAGTGGAACGATAGATTGAATTTCTGATACTGTACCTGGTTTGCCACAAACACTTTGAACTTGTGTGGTGAAGATCTTAAGCCATGACAGTACAGTACAAGTCTTGCCACATGTACACAGTGAAGCTAACTGGTTTGGTATTAAACCACTTATATATTGCCACAGCCATGCTAGCAGCATAGCAGCGGAAAATTCAATTCTAGGCACTGGCAAGGCTTTCAGGGGAGCAACCTTTGATTTAGCTATTACTAGATGGGTAGAAGTAGCACCAAGGGCATCAACAAGTCTTAGTTCCACAGCACGTGCCTTTTCAGAGGTATAACAAACTGTGAAATAGAATGCTGTAACCTTTACTCATATTTATATCTCGAAATTTGTACCTTAGAAAGTGAAGATAACTAAGTTCTGAAACATCCATTGATTTTTAATTTCTTTGGTAACTAGTTGATCTTAGTCTAGACATGATTAACACAGTCTAAAACAAGATTTTGACCCACACAGGTTTCACCCATCTACAGGGGTCAAAAAGCCAGGAAATGGTTGACAAAATGCCTCGTTTAGTTGGGATACATTGTCGCATGTGTGATATTATATGTGGTCATCTGCTGGTTGGGGGTGATTGAAATGATTCAATAACAAAAAGACTTCTGGTTCGGCAGACTAACTTCATTACTACTTCTACGTGAAACTTCAAATAGGAATACACTTCTTATACCACATCCTTCCCTGCACTGTCATTACATAAAACATTGTTCTAAGATATACGTTAACATTAGTTCAGATCATAGAACCAGCAAGTAAACAATAAATACATATTTTTAAGATATTATCTGCAATATATACCTGCCAAATATATTACAATTGACACGAGTGAATTTGTTTGTGACACACTAATGAACCCAAAGACCATAATCTTCCAAGAGAGCAAGATTGTTGGAGGACAATTTTCTATGTTCAATGCCTCCTTGTGCTAACGACTATTCAAACTCCAACTTCGGTTGTAATTCCTCTTCTATCGACTTTGCTCCACTAGCTACTATATCATAGACATAAAAATCTCTTTGATAATACTTGTGATGCTTCAGGGAATTTGTTAATCAACAGCTAACTTGTAAAGTTCTTAAAGCTTGGTAAGGCACAGATGCTACACAATATGTGATAGTTTTATTAGTAAACACTTGAAAAATTTCTTCTGAGTTGTGCCATAAAATGCACAGACGGTCGTATGGATGAATTTAAATTTGTCTGTACATTTTGCAAATATCTGTAGTGAAAACAATAGGCATGGTTTGGAAGTTTAGTATTACATCAACAATGTAATGTAAAAGTTTAGGACCGGTGTAGAGTAACTCATTTGATGAAACACCTGTTAAAGTTCTTGTGGATCCATAGACCACCTGCAGTTAAGTGTTGGAACTGGCTTCACTGAGCACTGCATGGTGAGGAATCACATTGGTTACTTCATAGTTTTTGAATGGGTCTGGTTTTTAATCACACATGTAACCAGACAGCTGTTGAACATTTGCTACATGTGATCTAAGTCCTCGTATTCCTTTAAGAACATGTAATCTGAAGCCAGGAGTGGCAACTTTCCCAAACATTTCTCCAATCTATGTATTGCTTGTGGCAGCGACTATTCAGGGTTTTATTTTTCTTGCTGGAAAGGAAGTAGGTAGCATATCTTCCTTCTGCTGTGCATGAATGTTTTGCAAGGAGTTTATCATGTGTTGACATCACACTAGACAGGTGTTCTTCACATTCCCAAAACCTTTCAACTGTACATCCAAATTATCTGCTCTAATTGACAATTGTGAATTCAGGGATGGTTCAAATTTAGCCTAGCCAGTAACTATCCAGGCAAAATCTGAATTAAAGGCACTGGGCTCGCCTGATATTTTAGTGCCTGTCATTACTTCACTAAAATCAGCTGACAAATGTGAACTCGCCCAGGTGTGTCAAAGGTAGGATCTACCAACTTTAAATCCTTAAGATGTCTCACTAAACTTGATGCAATTTTCGAACGTGGTATAGAAAGAGTTATTTCATTTGCTTTAATTAAAAAATTTATGTGAACTGAATCTACAGGAGTATGCCCAACACGAGCAATTTCTAAACTCTCGCGGTAGAGCTTCGGACCCAATCGTTGTACACAATTCTCTGTTACTAATGAAATTGTGATCCACCATCCAGGAGGGCTCACAACCTGGAACTGTCCAGTGATCTCTTACATGAATAAGGGCAGTTGACAAAACCCTGGGTTGTTGACTCTGAGCCTCACTAGATAAGTTCAACACTTGCATCTTAAGTGGTGTCGTAAGCTGATGCTGTTTGAGCCTTAGTCAGCCTGTTGCTGATCAGGAAAATGAAGTGAATAGTGTCAAGTTTGACATACATCTTGGCCACTGTGGTTTGGTTTCAGGCAATTAATACTCTTTACAAGCTTGACTCAACTGGCTATGATAAAAACTATTTACATTTATGAAGGGCATGGTCCTCTTTGCACAATGTATATCTTACACCTTCAACTGCAACTAGTGATGTGCTAAGACTGTTGGTTGACTGCCCACTTGGATTTACATTAGAAAGTGGTAGCTTATGTGTAGGATTTACACTGCTCATAGACCTAGTAATTGATGTTTCCTGAGAGCTAACTAACAGCACGTTTTCACTTGCCACAGCATGCCGCTCGAGAAACTATAGATGATAAACACATGTAGGGAGATATTAATCTTTCCACATTTCAAAACCGTGCAATAGCGATACATTGAGCTTCTCAAGCAGAATATTTTACAGAAAAAAACTCGACTCAGACTGGGAAATAATCATACTGTAAAGCATTTAAATTTTCATGTAAACTTGAATAGTGGCAGTAACTAATTTTTTTTTGTACTCTTTCCAATAACTACCAAATGACTTCATAATTTTCATTTGTAATTGTACTTGTACTTAAGAACTTGCAAGTACAAGTTACATTTACAGCTCGTCTTTCAGGCAACTGATAAGGTAATGGATCTTCTGCATATTTTTGACATGGGTCTCGATGCACAATTGACTGAAAATACTCTGCAAAAGAAGTCCATTCTTCCCTATTGCATGAAAATGCATACAGTGGTAGTGGTGGCAACACTGCAGGAGCTGTTGTGTCTGGTAGCTCAGCTTGAGATGCTGTAATTGTACATCTATTACAAGCTGTCCTAAGTTGCCAAAAAATGTGTTAAAATAGTTCTGATTTGTTGGGGTCACAGTCAACTTTGTTTAAAATAGCATGCACTGCATCTAATTTTCTCACCTCAGAATCGAAAACTGAGTTGCAAGTCTGTTGTTACAGTTGCCACGATTATCTTTGCACATGCGCACATTTGATTTCAAGATACGTTGCAGTTAATATCTCAGTCCGACCTCGGAGGACAAATATTTTTTTGTAGATAAATATGATGTAGTTTCACAGTTTAAAAAACACTTGTTTACCACAAATATCACATTTGCAGCATGTTAGCCATCTTGTCACACTAAAGTTTTTTTTTTCGTCGCAGAGCACAGAGGAAGTAAAGTACATGCTAATCCCATGCATTGTGCTGAGCTCTTATTTCAAAGTACAAGAAGTAAATACATTACATGTATATATATGTGTGTGTGTGTGTGTGTGTTGAATGTTGTGTATGTGAGACAGTGATTTAGTAGTGTATCATGTGTAACTATATGGCGGAGGAATATTGGTGGCAGGGAACTTTTTTTTTTGGCAGTCTGTAAATAAAGATGGCGGATCAATGACATTGCGCGCTTGACTCGTGTCTCGGAAATTATTTTTTCCTGGTCCTCCGGTTGTTGTCGCATATTTACTTGTAATATGTATTGTTCCCAAACAGTGTATATGTATATACATACAACATAAAAAATTAAATACTTGTTAACGGAAGAATTGTTTTCATGTCATGTATTGGGTAACCTGTAAATGACTATCTACTCGAGGATTCATGAACTCAAAGGGTTTTCAATGTTGATTATTGTCGTTTGACTGTTTATAATTAGCTCCTTATAGACTTCTAATTTGGTACATTATAAAACTCTCATTTAAGCATTTATTTAAGAGATAAATGTGTGTATCTGTTTATTTTAATGTTGATTGACATATTTGCTAACCAAAGGATTTAGGCTGGGGTGGGTTGGATTGCAGAATCAGTGAATAGTAGTTGCCACTACCATTTAAAATGCATTAATATTATGCTACTGTACCACCTTAACTTTCTGGTTCAATGTTTAATAAACATACAAGTAATGTTAGTTGGTGCTCGGCAAAGTTGAATTAACAATACTGTAGCTTCCGTATTATGTATTGCAAATATGTATACTATTTATGTATAGAACTCCTGATGAGTTGTATACTACTAATATAATTTTGTACATATTGTGGTCTGCACGACAAAGAATTGAAATTGTATCATTAAAACTTTTTAATAAACTGGATGATGAAATTAAAGTTTTGCTAGTTGACAATTTTTAGAAACTAAATAATTGTTTATGAGTAAATTGTTTGTACAACAATTTTAAGGTTTTAAATGACAAAAAAGAAAATAAAAAAAATTGCAAGAAGACCACAAGATTTTCTTTAGCTGTCCTTACCTACTGCATTTCATATGGTTTTCTCACATTTTACTCTGTTTCCCAAACTAAGGCTGGGTTACAATTAAGATCAGATGCATTTAAAATTCACTGCAATGACATTTGTGTTCAAAAACCACATTCAAAACACTGTTAAATAAACTTTTGGTAAAGTTTGTTATAACAAGAGCAGGGTAAAAATTTTAACAATTGTGTCACTTATGGTACATTTGTAATTATAATAAAAGTTTCTAGTAACTTATTACTAAGTGGTAAATATAAAATGAGGTAAATATATTGCAGTACCATGTTAATTGATGTAAGAGCATTATTTTTTTTGTATTGGTAAGATGGCTGTGATGTGAGAAAATAGTGAGCTCACTGCTGCTATAGTGATGACCTATTGTCCCAGTTCATAGCAGTATCACAGAATACATAATGCTAATACTTAGACTTATTCTATGACAATATCAAAAACCTCGTGGCACATGAACAAGTTAGGCCTAACCTACGTAAACCGTTAACTTACATAATGACTAAACAATTAATTTCTTGCATGTATCCCAAATGGAAGTTAAGTTTAGAAGAAGATTGTTAAAATATTCCATTGTCAATCATAAATCAGTCCATTAAGACAGCAAATAGTAGTGCAATCTCTGGTGCCCACCATATTAGAGGAATACTAGTTTTTGCTGTGGGTTCCATTTTTCTTGTCTGATATTTGTTTTTTGTTAGTCACCTGTAGTTAATGAATGGTTTTTAATTAGTGCACTATGCATAAGGAAGGTTAATTGGAGACATTTTTGTTTTTAGGTGACTCAGTTCCACAGAAGATGTTTGATCGCCACTCCAGTTTAAATGGATGTCAGATCATAAATTATCGTACTGATCCCAAACAGACGTGGCTGTTACTTATTGGAATCTCTGCACAGGTAAAGCTTCTAACTGAAGTTGAGAGAATTGTTCATCAGGATGTCCTTGGCACTGTGTTAAAGGCATTGCATAACCGAGAGACCTGGTGTGAGCAAGGATAGCAATTAGAGATGGAACAATTCCATTTTCCTTTGGATTTTAGATTCCATCCATATTTTACTAGATGCTTAAATTCTTGATTACTCTGATCCAAAGCAGTAAGGGGAATTTTTAATTTTAAGTGGCTGCAGTTCATTAAATAGGTAGAACCACAGATGATATATAATTCACAATACAGTATATGTTTTTTAATGTTTGTAGTATTGTGAAATTTCCCACCGTGGGAAATTTTAGAACAAATTACAACTTGCATATTTTTTTGAAATACTTCCGCACTTCTCATTTTCTGTCCCAATGAACAAACATGCACTTTTAAAATCTTGACATAATTCAAATGAATACCACTATATTTTTATCAGAATCCAGTGAAAATATTGTAAGAGCATGGTGCATGGGAGATGTGAACACAATATATCTTTACTTGTGTTTTCGTATTTTTATAACTGCAATGAATCCACAGATACCGCAGTACGTGACTAGGTGTAGTGTATAGGTGGCTATAAAACCTCAAGAGGTTTGTCTGGAGGAGAGTGAAACTTCATCTTGAGTTGTTTAGTCGTTAGTGAAACATACTTGTCCAAAAAGGGAAATAATAGCAACCTTGCTAACCTCTTGATTGATCGAGAATACCTATTTAACTCCTTCAAGTATAATGTGGCAACTCGGGAATTGTTAGATCTGGCAATGCTGTCGTGCTAATATACACCAAGTTGGCCGCAATCAGAACATCTGTTAGATGCTCACATTTTTTTGAGTGAGCTTGCAGTTTCTTTGTGAACATGTTAATTTATTAACTTGGTTACGTACGAAAATATTTTAAAAATTACGATAATGGATTATTGGATTGCTGTTAGTGTGTGAAACTTTGTCTCAACATTGAACGTGCCACCAATCTGTTCATGTATTTGTATGTTATGCAAGTACCATCTAAGTTTTGTATGTTAATTTGTAATTTTATTTGCCATTAAATAAGTTAGTGTTAAAATAGACATTGTTATTAAAGCAGACAGAAGGTGAAAAAGGTGTTGTATTAAACTGAATATTAGTCTCTGCAGTTAGGACTAGTTATTTTTGTCTTATTCGTAATGTATGTTGAATGTGAGTTTAATTAGTGCATCCACACAAGTGCAATGTTATTTTACGCATATTTTGTTTGTGTGTAGGTCTAAGTTTTATTGTCTCTTTGTACCATGCAATTTTCTAACTGGTGAGAACAAAACGTATCACATTACGCGAATTAAAAAATCTTTTCCATGTAATGTTTTTAGTATATTTACTGCTACAGTGGTCAAGTGATTTATGTATTTAAGTGCCATTAAGAACAGCGTGTTTCTAGGAATTAAAAAACTGAACAGTAGGTCTGTTTTTATTTAATGTATTTGGAAACTGTTCTTAAGTTTGAAATGTAGAAGTTACAAAAATACTTTTTACACCAGTTTATTATTGTCGTAAGATGCTATGTTCCTTCAAGGTTAGTGTCTTAGGAAATATGTACGGCAATTTAAGTCCTATGGTACGAATCGCAACAATATTGTCTTGTGAAAGTAAAACATAAATCCCAATAAATATACCTATCCCAATGGAATTGAGAAGATAGAAAGAATTGAAATTTAAAAAATGCAATTTTTCCTAGATTATAGATTTCTTGGATACCAGCAGGAATCAGAGGATTGAAGATCCCATACCTAATAGAGATTGAGGGGTTTAGTATGGTACCTATTGATCATACATGCATGCCAACACTGACTTTGATCATACATGCATGCCAACACTGACT
>PNEQ01002727.1:10901-23430 GCA_003012365.1 Medauroidea extradentata | reverse complement strand
CACGCCCCCACCACTCTAGCCAAGTCTACCTATCTGCTCCCGACATTCTCTCCACTCAACAATTGCTCTGTCTGAAGTCTCTTAAAATTTTCTCTATAAACCTACTGTTGTATATTTTTAAAATCAAAGTTTTTTTACTGTTATTGTTAATTAAATGCAATTGTATCAATTTTCCCTAATTTTTTGAATTGGTTACAAAAATGTCTTAAAATAATATTATTGTAGAGAAGTTACAAAAATTTTTTAAATTTCTCATTTTTTCTTTTTGTGGATAATATTTAAAAGTTTTTTGACACTTATCTTGTAACTTAGTTTTTTTTTTTTTTTTTTTTTTTTTTTTTTTTTTTTTTTTTTTTTTTTTTTTTTTTTTTTTTTTTTTTTTTTTTTTTTTTTTTTTTTTTTTTTTTTTTTTTTTTTTTTTTTTTTTTTTTTTTTTTTTTTTTTTTTTTTTTTTTTTTTTTTTTTTTTTTTTTTTTTTCACTAAAGGTTTATTATTATGTACTATTCAGTTCATTTAAATACCCATGAAACAGTGTGTGTATAGTTTTTGATTTGTGGACGTACCTGATAAGATTAAAGAATGTGAAGTGATGTGGGTTAGTTTTGAAACACAGTTCTTGCAAATAATATTTTATGGTGAATATAGAAAAATTATGGTGTGAATTCACTTAGCGTCTGAATATTTGATGTAAATTAAGTGCTGCAAGACACGCCACAGAGCACCGCAAGCTTGCATCATCTCACTGTTAGTATATTTCTGCCTAGCCTAGTAGTCAGACATTCACTATTTCTGTGATCTTTTAAACTGTGTTTATACATATATACTATATATATATTTACATACAAATTTTACTGTAACGTGCATTTTACTAATTCATGTTCAAATACACCAGTGTTAAATGTTTAATCTGTTATTAAAGTGTTTTTCGGCTAATATAAATTAATGGAACTTCCAAGTTTTCCTCTAAAAATTGTTCTTTTCTAATACTTAACTACACTAGTATTGTAAGCCATGAATCTTTATTTCAGTGGTTGTTTCTGCCTAATATTTCACATTAATCTGTCAAAACATGACACTGCTGGAGGTACTAAGTACCCAAGTATGTAAGTTACAACTTGTTACATTGACTTAGTGTGCGCGTGCGTGTGTGTGTGTGTGTGTGTGTGTGTGTGTGTGTGTGTGTGTGTGTACACTTCATGTGTTAATATTTGTATGTTACTGTGTAGGTTGGTTGATACATTGTGTGTACACAACTGATATACATGCACGTGATCTTAACAGTTTGCCTTCTGTGATTTCATTGTAAATAAATGTCTGTATTTGAATCAAGCATTTGAATGTGGTGTCATCTGTACAGCACTTTACTGTGATTTCTTTCTTTAAAAACTTGTAAAAGGTTTTTATTTCAAATTGTGTTAAAATAATATTGATGCGACCATTAAAATAAGTTGAAGTGTTTTTTAATTGAACTACTCAACTTTAGTTTTCTCAGATTACTAGACAGATGTTTCGCTGGCTCGGCGAGCTTCATCTGGTGGCAAGTTAAGGCCTGCACTCCCTCCGCCTCGTGAAGTTGGCCAGCCAGCGAAATGTTGTGCACGTGCAACAATGTGTCCATCATATGTGTGTGTGTGTGTATATATATATACACACACACATATATATACATATAAAACTACCGAAGTTCCAGCCTGCGATTTCCTTTGCTTCTACTTATTTAATTGGCTAACCTAACAGCCGAAGCCTTTTTCACATACATACTTATATTCAAATATACATATGTTTTACTAGTTCACTGAGAGGCCATTTTGGCTGGCCTACCATACATTCGTGAGTTTTCACAAGTGTGTAAAGAATCTAGGTGCATGCCCGGCACATCTCAGCAAGCCGGCAGCCGTCAATGCACAGCAGTATTCTTGGCTGATGGTGTACTGCTGTTGCAAATTTACTGCTTGCGTTCTACAGTCTGATATTAAAGGGTTTCACTATTAACTTTTCCATTGTTCTAAATCCTTCTAGCTGTCAGTATTGTGATAAACCCAACTTTTCCAAGCCCTATTTGTCCAAAACCTTGATTTATGTTTATGATTCGCACCCCGAATTTTCAATTTTGTTTTTGAGAAACAATGTGAGTGTGGTATATGGGTATATTATGATGGTGTTCCACTGCAACCTTGTATGTCAGAACAGACAAAATTTGAACTTTAAAAACGTGGCAGTCACTGAATATATCTCATAGTAACCGGGACGTCTTTACCATACAAGAACATAAATTAAAAATTATATAACATGCATGTTAATCAATATATGGGTATAACAGCAACATAAAAGTTGGCTGTACGTGGGAAATAGCATTTTCGACATACGAGGTTGCAGTTAACACTGTCGATACAGTATATAGTATTGTGGAATAGAGGACGTCTAGAAATGCTGGGCTATGGAGATGGAAATGTTAGTTGCTAAGTGTTGTAAGATGACCTTTATTGAGCACAATATGACAATGCAGTACACACTGTCCTCTTGCATGTCGCATCCAAATGTCATTTTACGTATGATATGTAAATGTAGAATGTTAACGTAACGTGGACGTGAACCCACGCCACGTCTACGTGATGGTCTGTACAGTGGTAGTAACATATGCGGGTAGTCTAGCAAAGGACTTGTAGTATGCTATGTTGTCACATTGTATCCTTGGACAATATTTTGTCACAAACATTTTTGTCTCTAATTTACACACGATTCACAAGGTGTGCTTGTTATATGCCAGTTTTCGTACATTTTTACAGAAACTGATCTGCAAAGAAAATAGTTTTGTGAAACCTGTTTGCAGTGATACAGACTTGTATCTGAAGTTTAAATTATACGAACATTGTCACAATTTGTCTTATGATGAAAAAATTATAAAGTCTGTATGTGTAATAAGTGTGGTATATTACATTTTCTGCTAAATAAATTTGTGAATATTTTGACGGTAATATATTTTTCTTTCGGCTGTAATTTTTGTTTTAAATTGTATACGAGTATATTCTTGAACAGTTGACGCACCCTACAAGGTGCTTAGAAATATTTTACGCTCGGCCCCGTAATATTAGTAATATGTAAGAGTTAGGCCTACCGTATTTTCACCCAAGGGGTCACCTAAATCCAGTATTGTGAGCCGTGTTGCTGTAAAACATAAAACTAAAGGTTTAGAGATGTTTATGTGTACCGTTTTTGTATGTATATATTCACGCCCGCCATAACCAATGTAAACAAACAGATGGACACAATGCAAATAATGCCAGGAGGCAAATTATGAACTTTTAAGAGAGAAAGTGTATATGTAATTATTGTAAACTTAATATTATTTTTGTGTATTTATTTATAGCTTGTTTGTTTCTTTTTGGCAACAGACATTTTCACGGCCCCATGGGAAAGTTTTAAATAGTCACGTATTTTTTTTGCCGAGTGTGGGAGATTTGTGGGTGTTGGAGTGGTGCGCCTGCTAGCCAGCAGACGGCCTCCTCTCCAGCGGCGGCCATTTTCACCACCCACTAACGGTACTTTAAGCCCCCCTCAGGGGTATGCAAGGCGGGCGCTCGCCTAGCCAAGTCGTCAGTCTAGGGCTCAGGCCTCCTCCCCGAGCAAGCCTAGGCACCACCCCCACCTCGAAAGGGTTGCTTCCTGAGAAGGAAGCGGAAACCCGACGTCCACTTAACCCCAGGGTTGCTTCTTGAGAAGGAAGCGGAAACCTGGTCCTACCCACTCTTGTGCCGAAGGCGTAGTTCGAAGGAGACGCGCCCTATCCGCGCGGGCAATATTAGGGAACGCACCCTACCGCGAGTCGCCACGAGGCGCATATCTGTGACCGCCGGATGCGGAAGTAGAGATAAGTCCGTGAGAAGTTCCGGGGCTCCGTGCATAAACGACCACACGGTCGAGTATAGTGAATATTGTAAACCAGTAGAGTATTAAGACTTGTGTATGTAAAAAGCCGAATGTATTAACCAGTGTGTAAGGTCAGTGATTGTAAAAGTGTACCAAGGGATAGCAATATACAGTTCAAAACGTATTTTATAGTTTCATTTCTAAATACTAATGTCTGATTCAGAGTGCCTAATACTTAATATCTCGCCTGAGGAATGAGCAGTGATAGAAGGTCGTAAGGCAGAAGCCGCAGCTAAGCGCCGACAGGCCATTGCAAGTCACAGTGAGATACCTGTGGGAGTAATTCCCCCACCTCAGAGAACATCCGAAAAGCCCACAACACTTTCAGAACTTTGTCGTCATTACAAAGACACCGAGAACAAGCCGCCTAGACGTAAACGAGACAGTTTCAATCGCATCCTTAGAAACCTCCACCACCTTCAGCTACCATTAATTAGCCCGATAAAAACTCCAGAAAAACCAGCACCATTACCACACCCCCGCATCCAGCAGCTGAAGAGGGAAGCCGACTTCGAGCTGAAGCCTGTGTCGGACCAAAAACGCCGCCTCCTAAGGGAGCTCTTCTAGAAATGGTGCGTGGTCAGCACGCCTACCCCTTCATGAAAAGTGAGAATTTTCCCGCTCTGCTGAGAGACTGCGTTGTGTCGACTGCCCGGGAAACCACTCTCCTTTGGACATTTAGCAGCCTCTCCTCCCCTTCAGGGAACTCTCGTGCTCAAACCTCATTGCACCCTGAAGGAAACGTAAAATCTACCCCTTTGCCAGCAGAGTGGCGACACAGTGTTTATGTAGTTTGTCAGTTAGAATCTTGTCAGTGTAATTTTAACATACTTTTTTTTATATAAGAGTTTGTTATTGATTTCAGGAAGTTTTAGTAGTTTTTTTTTCCCCTCCAGCGACTCTTGGACGATGTGAGAAAGAAGAGTATATTGGTAGCTAGTTTAGATTGTGTTGGGTGCAAGTGTTTTAAAATACAGTGCAACAGTAAAACACAATACTGAAGAGCTTGACTGCAGCTACGAGTTTTGTAGGGCAACAGGAATTGTCCTGAGTGAACGGGGAAAACTGACTCCGACAGTGGAGGCAATTATGTAGAGAAAGTTCATTCGTTGCCAGAGATTGATGACAAATAGCGAGTCCAGCTGTTCCAGGCTGCTCCACCCAGCCACTTGTCGTATAAAGGTGATAGTTGGTCTTTACCTACCTGTATCTTTTTAGAAATTATCCAATTTTATATTTAATTTATATTGTGTAGGTTGGTGTTTCATTGTGTTTTGTAGTTGTATTTGAATATAATTGCTTGAAGCAGTTTTAATTAAAACAGTACTTGTATTTTAACTTCAGGCTGAGTGTATCGTTGGGCAGTTGAGTATAACAGCACAGGTGTGCTTGCCCAGTTCCTGGAATAGCTAAATTTAGATTTCAGTTGTATTCTCTACATTTACTTCTCACTGGAGCACGCTCGTGCACAGCTGCAGGTGGTGCGCGAGTGAGACAGTGATATGTTTGCGTGGACCTGCGTGGGCCAATCAAGACAGCACGTTGTTATGCCCACAAAGTTAATCTGGTGTTATTACAGGCAGCATCATGTACATGAAGGGACTTAGTCATTTGTTTGTCCATTTGTCAAAAAGAACCAACTTAAATAGAAACAATAGTGCAGAAGAGATTACCCAGACATGCACCAGCAAGAAAGTTACTCGAGTCGCTTGGTTCAAACTATGTAATATTTTAATGTAGAGCTTCGAGTACATTTTGTAAAATCCAGGAAACTGAGACACAACTGAAATTAACAAAGCTTGCAGTTTTTTTTTACGAGAGATTTTCAGTTTCTTTTTCTTTGCTGTGCGGCACAAGATGCAGAAGCCTTGAAGGAAACTTTGTAAACTAAGAAATGACTGTTTTTATAAAATATGGTTGAAACTGTATGTGAATGTCGTCCTTGTAGGAAGAAAAACAAAGCAAACTGCTGAGAAGGCACTATAGAAGATTACTTGAGTAGGGTCAGGAGATTTTGGGCATTGTCATTCAGCTGAATATTGGTTTGAATCATTGTCTGATTTAAAGTTTATAATTAGTTTTTTTTTATTTGCAACAATTCTGGGTGTTTTCCTTGAGAAAGCATGTCAAAAAGTTACACTACAAAAAGTGTTTTTTATATTGCAAGGCTATGTCATTGCCAGCCACATGTGCGAGAAAGAAGTACCAGTTAACACCACAGTGGTGTGGGCTGGTTCTGCTACAGTGTTGCTCGTCAAAACAAGCGACTGCCTGAACACACCCTGAATAAGTCTTCAGTAATTACTTGTTAGTTAATCATTTTCAGTACGTACTTTTAACTCAACAGTTATTATTCCTGCTTATTGCTATGTTTATATAAGTGTATGCCTACACGCTGTTTGCCCACAGCCACTTTTTGGTGTGACGTTAGCCAGTCGACTATGGAAGTGTGCTAGAGACAGTTTGTACGACACACTGTCCATCATCTGTTTTGTATGATTACTTGAATTTGCGATGCTTTATGTAATTATTATGGTATCTTTCTAATATTTGTCTGACTGAGGGGCTTTCTAGTTCCTGTCAACTGTATTGTGTTTAGGGACTTCATAAACCCGTAAGTTGTCTGTCTTGTGCCACTTTTACTGTGCAGAGTACTGCTAAGGCTCATGCACCAAGTCTTGTTAAGTGGCCAGCTCTTTCCAGTATAGTATTTATTTTATTTTTGCAATGAGAAAACCCACAGTTGTCTCATTGTGTATTACCAGTTTTCTCCTGCTTGGCCTGAAGCACGGTCTAAGAGGAAGAAGTCTGTCGACACTGCATATGCTCTCCAAGAGAAAGTGACCTTTTGTCGCCAAGCGCTAGTAATTTGGTGGAAGATACGTCGTGTTTACGTGTGGCTGCGTTTCAAATTTTTGCAATTATATAAAATTACGTTAATATGGTAAGCTGATATAGTATATATGTTTCGTATCCATAAATGCGTTGGCTCATGTGGAACTGTTTCTGTATGTAACCTGAAAAAAAAATATATATATATATTGTGTACTATTGCTTTAGTAAGTAACATATTCAAACAAAATCTATTATTTCCTGCCCTACAAAATTTTAGAATCGTTGCAATGTGTGTCTACATGTAAATGATTGGAAAACTACATTTTATGGTTAAAAAAAATGTTAGTTCCAATACAAAAGTACATTTAAATTTTTTCTTCTATATAATAAGATTCCAGTAGCTTCACATTTTAAGTTAAGCCAAATACAAAAGACACACATTCCACTAAAATACTAGCAACGCTCGGTGATAAAAAGTCGCATTTTATTCGTCGGGGGTCAAGACCTGTACCTTCATAGTATGTACTTAAGGGTGCCGTCTACCCACACGTGAGAGGCTTAAAAACGACGGAGCAGCAAGGTCAACCTTGAAGTGTGTATCAAATGCAGCGATGCCTCAACGAGCCAAGTGCTGTACTGTAGTAGCGTGCAAGGTTACCGCCGAACGGATTTTACTACGGAACATTAAGCGATGACCACATAATTTTATTGGTGGAAAGTCTGCAACTAAGTTAAGTGCAGGTCGCAACCTGAGTTTCGCATACATCCGGTTAGTACAGTTTGAATTGGTGAACTCTGAAAAGGCTGTTTTAAGCCATGTTGGAGGACTTAAAAACAGTATTTTTAATGAACGTGGCGTCTTAATGAGGTTCCGACCTTGCCTGAAGTTTTACTTTTCGTATGTTGGCACAATGGGCACACGTGAAATTTTTTCGTAGAAAAAAAAAACCTGTTTACGAACACACTGCAACACAGAAGTGTGGGGTAGGCAGCCGCCTTAAGGTACGGGATCTTCCTTGTGCACATTTTAGTAATGGTGCCAAAGAAATAAAACGGCTTGTGGTGCGGCAAACAGACCACAGTGTAGTAGACTCTTATAATTCCTTAAACATGACTACCATGTGCATTGCTTAGCTCTGACTGCCAGCGTCACTACCCTGGATTACAGTGTCTTGGAGCTGCTTCCTGCAGAAGACCTCTTCTATCACGTGTGACTATTCACGCCCCAAACACAAGCCTGCTCACTATTACCCATGCCTATGCTGCCCTTCTTCCGAGCATAACGACTGCACCATTTATTTTCTGTGGACAGAACACCCCCTAGCTTCAGACTTGAGACACGTGGGTAGTCTGAATACTCCTGTGCCGTAGGTAGGGTGTTGTTGTACTCTGGAGCTAGTAAGTTGGTGTCCATGTGGCACAATCTGCATGAAGACTGGAAGAAGCTTCTGATACGGCCTAACAACCCTTCACCAATTCTAGCTTGGGCACCCATATCCTTTCCTTCGTTCCCAGTCCTTAATGCAATGTTTCTACAATGGCACACTACTATCTAAACCACCCTAAGTATTTTCAGAGGAAGGAAAAGAGGTGCATGGTATGTCTGAAATAAGAATTGTTGCCTACAGCACTACATAACCCCCACCCTTCTAAAATATTGGAGGCAACACACCTGTGTGAAAATAGGTACAATGGTGAGGCACGACCCTGAAGAAGTAGTTGTTGGGCAAACCTCTACTTGATCAAGGTTAGCCCATTAGCAAGGTAAGCACTTGTATTCATTATTCTTGCACCATGTACAGTATACAGTATTCCTGTTTGTTGTAGCCAAGGTCACTTGCATTGTCAATGCCTGCACAAGGACATTACGAATATTCAGAAACTTGCAGACGTATTGACCGGTGTACAGCAGACATTCTGAAAGTCATTTTCTGTTGAGACTGGTTGAATCAAAGTGTCCATTGTTATCGCCGGACATAAACTAAAGGGATCCGGTGGGCATGTGCTGGAAAATCAGGCTAAGATTTAATTTCTATAGCTGGCAAATACACAAAAGAGAGTGTGTTTTATCCTGTTCCTAGCAGCACACTGAGAATAAACGAGATACTATGGTGAGGCAATAGTATTTTCATGGGAATAATTTATTTATGCAAGTAGATCATGGATATATAGCAAAGAATTAGTGTTAGCAGCAATTTTGTATTTGAATGTTAAAATGGCACAAAGAATTATAAATGGGCTGTTGGGATGGATAATTAAGGGCGCCGTCTACCCGCGCGCGAGAGGCTCAAAAGCGACGGAGCAGTAAGGTCGACCTTGAAGCGTGCATCAAATGCCGCGTCGCCTCAACGAGCCAAGCGCTGGACTAGCGTGCAAAGTTCCCGCTAAACTGTTTTTACTATGAGACTTTCAGCGACAACACTATAATTTTATCTTACGCGACGAAAGGGAAAGAGTCGCTCTACAGGTCTATAATATTCAGAATGTCATGAAAATGATTACTCTTACATAAAACTCGGTGTCAAAAGTCCCGATTCGGTCACTTTCACACTCAAAAAAATACTTGTTAGGAACGATAACAGTTAATGGCAAAATTATATACCTGTACTAAGAGCCTTAAATGCTTTTCGTAGCCTAACCGCGTGACAACATATTGAAGGGTTTTCGAAAGAAATCAGGATTGTTAAAGGTCTGCATGCCTCTTCACGATTCTAGTAGATGGTGCCCTTAAGGGCACAAATAGGGGGTAAAGGAACACGTCTTCAACACATTGGTGAGGCCCATCCTGGAGTATGCGGTGGATTTCTGGGACCCGTAATTGGGCGTGGAGGTACGGTAGTAGAAATTGAGAGGGTGCAGAGAAGGGCAGCCAGCAGATGGGTACTTAACAGATGGCGAACAAGGGAGGAAGGGAACAGAGAGGAAGGATTTAGACTGTCAGTAGGCCTAATGGTTAAGTCACTAAATTGGGGCACACTGCAGGAGAGGCAGAAGGTGGAAAAAGCTTGGCGAGGATGTTTAAGGGGTGAGAGGTATGGGAGGGTGGGCACAACCGGGAACCAGAATTCACAGGGGACTCTATAGGGGAAGAGGGTATCACGAATGGAAGATCCAGAGGGTAGTTAAAAGAATGGAGAGAGAAAAATTCCATGGTTAAGCATAATGGTGAAAGAGTGGAACGAACTAGGAGGTGGTAGAGGTAAAAGGGGTGAAAGAATTTAGGAAGAGAGGGATTGAAATAGTAATAAGTAAAACGAAAGGGGAGGAGGGATAAACATAAAGAATTATCTTGCCACAAGGCAGCAGCATCCTGCAAGAAGGCAACCCAGTCAATAAATCAAAAACTAATGTAAATTAAACTGGCGAGCAAGCCGCTCACTCCGGTAGTCAAAAACTGTGAACAGCAGCATACTATTTCCAGCGTGGTTGCGAACTTTACTGCTACTGTAGTCGCGAAAATACTCTGGTCCTGAAATGTGTTACCAATTCAACTGTCAAAATACGCCTATTGCTAAAAATGTTAACTTTTCTGAATTATATGCTTCTCCTTGGCATGATCAAATATGTGTAAAGAAATCTTAGAAATTAGAATTTTATTGATTTGTGGACATAATGTTCAGTTTGTTTAAGCTTGCTAGATAGAAAAGTTCTTTGTTCAATGGCTCACGCTTTGTTGATCAAATTTGTGTTACTGAATTACAAAGTACAAAAAAAAAAAAAAAGCAATTGCAGAGGAATTCCAAGGTGTATGTAAGGAATTTTGTCAGTTTTATTTATTTCTTTACTTGCATAGCCTCATACATTTCTAGCACTTACTAGAGAGGAGTTGTCACAAATACATCCGAATATACAGATATACAATATGTACACTTTAAGAAAATTTCAAAACTGTTACACCTGTTACATACACATTAAGACAAGAGACAACACAAGTTAAAAATGTGTTGTCTCATGTTTTATGCTCACTGTTTTTGTCTACTTCCATTTATTTTCATTTTGGGAATGGTTTTATTATTCGACTGAATTCTACTGTACTTTTAGAATTATTGTTGTCTAATAAAATAACTAACAGAATTCCTCTGGAATTGGTTTTTAATGTTTTTGTGGGGTTTTATGTCTGTTTTTGTTCTTTCTGTACTTTGTCATTCAACAAAAGTTTGATCAACAAACCATGAGCAATGGTGTAGCCTATGTCCACAAACCAATAAATTCTAATTGTAAACTCTCATTGCAACAAACTTTTAAAAATCTCAAATCCGAGAAACTTACTTTAATTTCTTTTATTATTCTTCTGTTGAACCTTAACAAGAACCTATAAGGTTTGTTCGCGTGGTCTGCCAGTCTGCCAGTTTTGTGCCAGTTCTGCTAGTTTTCTGCCGGAAGGCGTTCGTTTTACCGGAAGTGTTTTTTTGGTATGCTGTTCGGGTGGGACTAGCAGATGCCAGTTTTGCCAGAAATGACTGCCATTTCTGCCCATGCTCGGCGAGTAAGGGCAGAACTGGCAGCAATAAAAAAACGTCTCGTGTGACGTCACATGACGATGCTTGTTCAAAACAAACTCTCTCGTCACGTGTTAAACAGTGATATAATTTTTGTCCCTGCTGTTATAATCAAGTAATAGAAGAATTGTGCAAATTCTTTTCTTTCCGAATTAATTAAAATCCCCGTAGTCACGAACAAAGCCAGAAATGTTGCAGCGTACTCGTAGTTATTTTGTAAATAGTGTCGAGGTTAACCTAATGGTAAACGTGCATCAAACCTATATTTATATTTTTGTGATCATTATTTAAATAACTCCAAGATTACGTTATGTGATTTTGTATAATGTGTTGCGATTTCGTCTACAAGTTGTTTTACACATTAAATGCCTTTCCCAGGCATTTAGTGAAGAAATCTTGAAACACATCAGTATGGGAATTTGACAGTAAAATCGTAGAATATAATTTCGTATTATATGGAGACAATTAACCAAACTTGTCCTTCAACAAGTCAAGTTACCCCACAAAATGTTGCAGAATAGGCCTACTAAATACGAACATGTCATCACTACACGAGTGCAGAAAGGCATTAAAA
This sequence comes from Medauroidea extradentata, assembly GCA_003012365.1. Classification (NCBI taxonomy): domain Eukaryota; kingdom Metazoa; phylum Arthropoda; class Insecta; order Phasmatodea; family Phasmatidae; genus Medauroidea; species Medauroidea extradentata. The sequence continues at coordinate 11,594 of PNEQ01002727.1, read as the reverse complement.
ATAGGATACCAAAATTCGTAATTTTAACCATTTTATGGTAGGCCTAGTTCAAGTTGTTTAACACTTTCCTCAAAGAGTATTTTATATAGTTACGACTTCATTTTTGGAGGCAGAGGTACAGAAATTTACAGGATATGGGCACACAACATTGTAGGATAGGAGCACTATACATGTGAGGCAGGGACATATAAAATCACGGAGCAGGGGTATAGAAGTACATAAGGAAGGGAAACAGAAAATTGTAGGACAGGATCACAAAAATATGGGGCAGAGACATTAAACAACATGGAGCAGAGGTACAGAAATATGTAGGGTAGGACCACTAAAAATATAGGGCAAGGTCATTAAAATATTGCAGCAAAGATACAGAAATATGTAGAGTAGGAGAACAGAAAGTTGTAGGGTAGGACCACTAAAAATTTTACGTAGGGACTTAAGAACTTGAAGCAGGGGTGCAGATATATATAGGGTAGGAGAACAGAATGTTGTAGGACAGGATAACTAAAAATGGGTAGGAACATTAATAATCTTGGAGCAGAAGTACAGTAATTAGGGTATGAAACAAAGTTGTAGGGTAGGACCACTAAAAACGTTAAGCAGGGACATTAAAATCATGACACAGAGGTGCAGAAATATGTAGGGTAGGACTACCAAAAATGTGGGGCAATGTCATTAAAATCTTAGAGCAAAGGT
>PNEQ01002727.1:0-10801 GCA_003012365.1 Medauroidea extradentata | reverse complement strand
CCTAGGTGAACAGAAAGTTGTAGGGTAGGACCACTAAATATGTTGGGTAGGTACAGACATTAAAAACCTTGGAGCAGATGGACAGAAGTATGTAGGATAGGTGGACAAAAAATTGTAGGGTAAGTCCACTAAAAATTGGAGGCAGTAACATTAAAAACATGGGGCAAGGGTGCTACAAATTATGGGGTACCTAATAAAAAGCATGACTCGAACATTCTATGAACCATTATATTATTAACCTTTAGTAGCACACATTAAAAAAAAATGTGCCCGTGTAAGCTAACAAAACCACAAAAATCAATCGCCTACAATTAACAAAATGTTACAACATTACATACGAAAAAATTAGCCAACCTCTAATGTTCGTCAGCAGCAAAGTTGTGTAGGCCTACCTAACTGAATTGCCTCTGACTAATGTAGCCTATTGTGAAACTACACTAGTATGAACATTCCTACAAAAATTTACAAAGACGATTTTTATACATGCATCATAACTTCGTGCGTTGTATCAATTTTCGCACTGTGTACTGAAGAATGAATGTTAACAAATCGCAAGGCTCGTTAAAAACGTATTTTTCCGCTATGGGTATTAAATTCTTTCGTCTCCAATGCTATTAGTTTGCGTGGGGAAGTCCTGCGATCTCTTGTTTTCCATTCTTTAGGCCTAAACGAAAGTTATTGTATTTATCAACGTAATTACGAAAATACGTCGGGAAGCTAAGCTGAGTTCTCAATGCTAAACTTTCAAAACAAACTTTCGCGGGTGTTTTTCAAAACAACATGCTTGTTTACTGCCAGATATCGTTCGGGTGGTCATAGCAACTTGCAACTGCCCGTCCTGCCATTTCTCTGCCAGCGAAAAATGGCACTTGCCCTCGGCTGGCAAAACTGGCAGACCACGCGAACAAACCTATAGACTCTGGGGTAGAGGATTCGTCAACTTAATATTCTTATGCATTATAAATCCAAGATGGCCGCAGATATGCCTCTATATATTTTTTTTAGTATCTTGTTTTGATCAACGAGAATAACATAAATATTCAGCTTCAATGCAAATATTTAATTTCGGTCAACGTGTCAGCAAATATCGTGGTATTAATTTCCAAATGGTTTACCAAGTCTTGTTGCTTTCTTACTCTATGAGCTATGTTCTGTGTGATTTTTTTTGTGCAGAATGGCGTGGCAGTATGGAATGAAACCACGTCATTAAACACATCATCGATGCCGTCCCTTGTCTATGGATGCCGTACGCAAATATTAAACTAGGTTTAAGTGGACGAGTATTAGCAATTATTTGAACTTTTGTATTTTTTTACTGTACTTTTTGTCTATATTAATTTCTGAAATTTAGTGACAAAATCTCTGACAGCATAAATAAATTACAGACTACAGAAATTTTGTCAATGTTGTCTTTAATTTCCACACTCCTAAAGTAGCCAGATTTTTTATTGTGGAACTGTATAAATTCCTCAAAAATTTTAATAAATGCCTTCAGATATTCAGCTCCCTTGATAATTTGCAACGGCGTGAGATAATTAACTCAGTTAATTACAACATACCAATAATTACTATTACACCAGCATACGTAATGCACAACAACCAATACGAACTGCTAGAACGATTACTCAGATTTTCCAAAACAAGGAACAAACTGGTTTCACAATTTGTGATGCGCAGATTGTAAAATGTTTTACGCATAGTAGTCATGCTCGAATAAAAGTAGTTCCCGATAGTTATAGAGAATATTTACTAAATTATTATTTTTATATTAAAATGTACTTATTACGCTTATGTGTGATGACATAGTGTAGACGACGTGCTGAGTAATGACGCCTAAGCAGGCAGGATTGAGTTATCTCTGGCGGAGTGATACATATTGTTGCAACAGCTGGTGTCGGCAGATGGTTGACCAAGCCGTGAAAGACAGTTGCACAATGGCGTGCGAGGCAGTTGTATCGTGTTGTGGAAGCTGTTTCTGAGCGACGAACCGGCCAAAAGTTGGCCAGCCGGGAAACGGAGAGGTTCTCAGTGGGCCAGACGAACGTCCCTCGTTGCACCGACTAGCAAATTTTTGGAACGACGTTCACTCAGAAACAGACTTTTCAAAAAAAAGTAAGTTGACATCTGCAACGCTTTATTTAAATTGTAGTTTTCAGTCAGGTTAATTTTCAAGGTCGCTTACTTTCGTAGTGTATTACGCCAAGTGGTTAGTGTGAAAGTAGGTTTCGTTACGACGAAACAAATTTTCAAGTGGTCGTGGTCGTTCACGACGTGGATTGCTTTGTTTACAGAAGTTGGCTGTGTTAACCTGTACAGAACGACCGGAATTATGAAGCATTTTTCAAGAATACAGACAGTAGCAGCTAGCACGATCACTTGTACCGACGAGTTGCTGTCTTTACAATTTGAGGCCCTGAAGTTGTAAAGTGTGGATAAGGGAGTGCATAGTGCGGTGACGTGTAGCGAGGCTATGACGTGTGTGGTGTCTGATAATGTGTTAGTGACGAGCTCAGCTCCTACACTGTCAGTGTCGCGACACAAACATGGTCAGGAACAACACCAACAGAGTGAGACGACAGACAGTGTGGACTATGGTCTGTGCCCCAACTTGCCGCCCTCGTCTCCCGTACCACCGTCCCGTGGTCAACCACTCGCGTCTTCCCTTGTCGGCAACAAGTACCTCATCCTTGAATCTGTCGAGGGCAGTACACTACATAAGTGTGTCAACGTACACACTCGCCAGGAGTTCGTCTGCAAGGTAAGTCTTTCTTCTTCCTTACGTAGAAGTACCACCTCGTTCACGATCAAGGCTAAATGATGCATACACTTGTTTTACATGCCGGACAAGAACTGGCGAGTATTTTATGTATAGAATATTTGCTGACTTAACGTAAAATTACGCCATTCCATTTACCAAAGTAACACCAAATAACGCGACTGTCTATAAAAAGAAGTTACGTATGTTGTACACGTCAGTACTATGAATTTGTTATCTCACTGAATGCGATTGCGAGTAATGTTATTTTCCAGTTGGATTAGTAGTTTAAAATTTACGTGTTTATAGAGACACATAAACCGGTAAATTTTAAGCAACAAATTCAATACATAAATTTTCCTTCCATACATCAATCATATTTCAATATTCTTCAATACGTTAATTTTTCGGATACGTGGATTGGTATCCATGAGTCAATGCGGCTATTGTAGTGCCAACCTTCGAAAAAAATACAGTTGAATTTTTCTTATTTTGTGGAGGAAATTTTGTTCACTGTTGGCTGTTTGAGGGTGCTAACACTGAATTTATCCCTCTATAATTTATCCTAAACATTTACGAGGAAGAAGGTTGTTCGGATATTTACGGATGGAAAGGACATGAAGCTTCAGAATACAAGTACCGAGGCATAAAAACTCAGTGACTTAGCTTGGAGAAGGCAGCTTGAGAGAGGTGCAAGGAAGTGTTAGGTGAAGTGAAGGAAAAGGCATATATTACAATGTTACAACCAATGTTAAGAGTATGTAGCAGCAGAGTTTGATCTGTATGTGCAATTGGAGGTGAGGTAGCTTGAGAAGGTACCAGATGGGCAGCAAGGTGGGTGAAGGATAATGGGAATAGAGAAGTAGAGGGCAAGCTAATGAGGACAATGGGATCAGTAGAACACATTGTAAAAATAAAAAGCTTTGCGTGTTTCAGATCACATTTCAAAAAACCTTAATTGGTAAATATCAAGAATTACTATTCTTGCAAAAACTATAAAATAAAACTGCAGAAATGTACTATTTCTGATTAATTCCAGAGAACACTATCAAATTAGTAGTCACAATTAATAATCAAGCTTCTACCAACTTAATAGTGGGCAGGACTATGAAGATCACAGATATTGTGGGGTAAATCTAAGAAAAAATAATAATAGCAAGCAAAGAAAAAGTAATAAAATACACACAGTTTAAACTCATTCTAACACAAATTGAAATTGAAGATGTAGAAAATAACTTTTGTAGTAAATTCATATGATCCCCACATTTCACTGATGTAAGTTTTACTGGTATAAAACATTCATAATGTAATGGTTGTGTATACTGTACGTGTTTCACATTGTGTTTTGATCTCTGTGTCTACATAATTTTCTTTATTGATTTATTTGTGTAACTAATAATAATTTGTGCAAATATTTACCTAGTTTAGCCACTCATTATGTACCGGCTAAACTATTGATAACATAAGGCGTATTTTAGCGGTTGAATTGGTAGTGGTACCTGTAAACAGAGCATTTTAGCGCTCCTGTTTGCAAGGGTGTTTGCAAACATGCTGCAACCAGGCTGAGGGTGTTTGCACGTTTCTGGCAACCGAGGCAGGAGGACGGTTACAGGGTTTGTTCACAGGATGTTTACATTTACTTTTATTTCCTGTTTTGTTTCGAACAAATCTGAAATCAAAACAAACTGTATTTATGTGAAATATGGACGAAACTTAAGTTATCTTAAAATAAAATGATGCAATATTAATTTTTCATCATATATTGGTGCACAATTAAATTTATTTCTACAATTTATTATGTTGTACATGTAAAAAAAATAGTGAAAGTAGTTTATTTTCCAATAAACGTATTCGTGAAGAAGTATTTTCCTTTATACAGTCCAATTCTATTCCTGATAAGACAATAACAAGTTCACAATTTCGTAACTCCATGGTGGTAGTCATTTATGTTTACTGAATATAATATTGCATTTTAGCGATTTCTTGTAAATGCAAACAGATTCGGCAAACGCTTGCTAACAGCTCCAATTCAACCGCTAAAATATGCCTATACAGTTTGATTAAAAATGTTTCTTGGGACGTTATAAGTAGTCCTAGGTAAAAAAAATTTTTGTTACGTTATTTTTTTTAGTTAGGTTAGTTTGTTAGGTTAAGTTAATTTAGGTTAAGTAACCTAGCTTTACCTAACCTAATGTTAGGTTAGGTGACCTAACTTAACCTAAACTAACCCAGACTACAAAATTTTTTTTTATGTAGGACTACGTAGAACGTCACTAGAAACATTTTTCATCAGTAAACGATATGTCTAAAATCACAAGTTGGCCAGTAAACTATGAGTAGCTAAACTAGATATTAATATAACCTTCTCTTATCACATAACCTCCAATTTTTGTGGCGTTTCTTTTTGCGGCTGCAGTGTGTATACTGGCAGTCGATTGTATGTGTATCACAGCGGTCGGTTACCTATCCTAACAAAAATTTTACAAGGACTAATTACAAAAAATGTTTGAGACATAAGAGGTAGTTGTACATAAAAATAGTTTCGTTAGGTGACCTTACAAGTTTTTTTTATAGGACTGCCTCTAACATTTCTAGTTGGCCGGTACACAATGAGTAGCTACTCGTAATATTAATCTGCCACAAAGAAAGGAAAGGTAGACTGTGATAACAATTATTTATTTTTGGTTTAACAGTGATACTTGAAATAAATATTTCATATCCATATTTTTAGCAGTTACAGAAAAGTCAAAACAAAATCAGTTGGTACAGTACAGCCAATGAGCGAATTACGATTGCAGCGGTTATAATTTTATCTTAAATAAGTTGTAATGCTTGCAATGTCTAATTTACGTGTGATGTGTAGCCAAAACCTAAAATGGCATTAAGCAGAAAAGAACCAACCCACAAGTTAATCAAATTCTAGATAATCTTCCCATGCAGAAGAATACAGTCCGAAGTATGTTTTAGAAAAAGTATTAGTACTAAATCACATTTGACGAAAAATAAGAAACCGGGAAAATTGGTTCATACAAGGTTTAGATACACACAGAAAACTTGACGTTGAATATCTCAGTTCCAGTTAACTGTGGGTTTGTTCCTTTCTGCTTAATTTCGTCCAATTATTTATTTCCTTTCAACCTGCCTAACAGACGCTGGTCGTACGTATGATACTCGTGTGATTTCACAAGACATGTGGTATTACAACAAATACTGAAACAGCTTAACCTTGCTGAGCTGAATCCAACGTAAATGACATCTTCTCTTCTATCTCTCATCAGGACCATTCAATGCTGAATAATGCTTTTTTAACTCGGTGTTGTGCGCATAGCTAGTTCTTAGGAATTTCCCCCCCCCCCTCCCTTATATTTGGGAAAATACAATACCAGAGGCTAAAGCTGGTTTTACACAATGCAATTTACATACAATTTCCAAACAATATGCAGATATTGCATTGGAGCTCAGACACACAATTCTTGGAACCTCACATGCAATGCAAGCGGTGTGGCGGCGCAGGCGGCAAATAGAGCATGCTCCGTATTAATTAAGTTTTTATTTAATTATTCATTTATAACATCACACACTTGATTAAACTTTCGAACATTGCATTCAGTGAATATGTGGTTCGTCACTTTGTTGGACATACATACTGTTAAATACTTAAATAATTAATATAAATGACAAACACTATTACAATAATTTGTACAGAAAGAAAGAGAAAGTTGCGCGGAACAAGCAGTGTGATTGGTCACTCTTTGAAGTAAACTTTTGCATGTAGTTGTGAACAGGGGCGTCGTAAACGGGGGGATTGAGGGGACAACATCCCCCCCTAAAAAATTTGGTAGTTTTTAAGGATTTTTAAGATTAAGATTTCCTTCGGTTGTATTTTAAACATTTTGATGCAGAAACTCTTTAAATAGCAGCATTTTGCACCATAAAATATAAAATTTCTTGGTGGAAGCCTCCTACACACCCTTTATTACGTAGTTTACATGTACACTTTCTCTACCAGTGACGCCCTCCACAAAAATCAAATGCTTACGATGCTGATGGTTGTGAGTACAAACAAAACCAACAAACGCCATACAAACATGGAAACTACACCAGAGTAGTTTTCTGCAGTTTTTGGACGAATACAAAAAAATGTCCAACCCACTATAACACAATATCACCAAATGATCACAACAAACATTTGTGCGAGAATGCGTTAAAGGCGGTGGCCGCGTCTGTATCAGATGTCCGGGAATAGACTACGTACCACTGAAGAGATAAAAAACAAGTTCTTGCATAGTTCACACAGTTATTTTAATTTTCGTCAGATCACTTCATGTATATATTGTGCTTTTAGTGTTATAATGTTATAAGAAAGAACGCCGAGCAGAGTATCATCATCTTTACTAAACATAACTCGACCCCGATGAACCTCTCAACATTATTGCTAACAGACCCTACTACAATCCCTTTAAATCATCACTTCCATAGAGTAAACAATACCACACACAGTATTAAGTCTGCCTGCTTTTGGTACCAACTTAGAAACACAAAATTGTCCTTATATTACACCTTCCCCCAATTTTGACATACTTAAACCAGGCATACAAAATTTAAATTTACAATGTGGCAGTGCTTATGTCAGCACATCAGCTAACTGATTGCGAGTTTCTACATACACCAACTTTAAGACTTGACTTTGCACTAGGTCTTTAAGAAAGTGATATTTAACACTTACATGCTTGGAACGTTTGGTCTCAAAAGTACTTGCCATTTTAATGCTAGACTGGTTATCCTCAAACAAGACAAACTGCACATCTTTCACATTCAAAACTTATACCAAAATCTTACCTACAAACAAATATTCAACAGCAGCTGAAGCTAGAGCTATATATTCTGCTTCAGTGCTAAAAAGACTTACACATGGCTGTTTTTTTACTTTTCCAAGTCACATTATTGCCAAAGACTCTTAGGAAATAACCTGTTATACTTTTTCTATCATGTTTGTCATTGGCAAAATCAGCATCTATGAAACCATCAACAATTGATGCATTTGATTTTTCATATTGCAAACACCAGTCTTTGGTTTTGTTTACGTATCTCAATACATGTTTCAAATGCTTAAAATGAAGAGTGCCATAGCAATTTTAAAATTTGCTAAAATATGAAACCGGAAAACTTAAATCAGGCCTACTACCAATCATGAGGTACATAAGACACCTATAAGTTATTTATAAGGGAGTCCCTTTTTACATGACTCACTTGGCTCTAGTTGCAGTTTTGGTTCCATAGGAATATCAGCATATTTTCTTTCAACCATAGGAAATTTCTTTAGTACTTTGTCAATTAACCCTCTCTGGCTAATCTGCAGTGTTTTATGTTTACTATGTATTTCTAAACCTAAGAACTTAAATGTACCTTTGTCATCATATATTTCTGTTTGGCCTATTTCAAATTCTTTCATAAGCCTATCTTTAAGACATGATATTGTTTGCTTTCAATCTGAAAAAATCATCCACATACACAAGAACATATAGAGAACCTTTCCTAAACAAACATGGATCTACATTCGATCGTACAAAGTGCATATCAGTTAAGGATTGGCACAACTTTTTGTACCAACACTGAGGCGACTGTTTCAGTCCATACAATGACTTTGTTAACTTACATACAACTTCACTATTATTAAACGGGGCTTTTACACCCACAGGCACTTGCATGTACACCGGTTCATCTAGATCTCCATACAAAAATGCACACTTTACTTCCAGCTGATTCATAGACCACCCTTTTTGCGCTGCCACTGAGAGAAGGATTCTTAATGTCACCATCCTGGCCACTGTAGCATAAATTTCTTCATCTGTCTTGGAATCCTGTAAGCAACCTCTTGCTACAAGCCTGGCCCTTTTTACTGTTTCCCCTTTCACTTCTTTCTCGGAAAACACCCACTTAGAATCTATTAACTTTGTATTGGGTGGACATTCTGTCAACTCCCATGTATTATTCTTCTCGAGTGATGTTACCTCATTTTGCATGCCTTTTAACCACAGATCGCGGTCTGAACTTTCCTCAATGTCTCTTATGTCCTGGGGTATATTAGACAGGAAACTATCACAACGGAGAGCAATATGTGTTATATCATAGTCTTCGTGCCATTTTGGGGTAGTTCTTACCCTAGTAGATTTCCTCGTTCCACTGTCATCCATTAAGCCTTCCCCTGAGGAAGTAATATCTTGATCATGTGTAGCTTCACATTCATCTTCTATGGACTCTACATCAGGTTGGACATCATCTTGCTCATATGCTCGAGCCCTTAACTTCACATACACTTTCTCTAGAAATTTCACATTTCTGGATATGATAATTTTCTTCTGTGCCAAATCAATGCGTCTGTACCCATTTGATGCATAACCCACCATAACTAATGATTCACACCTCTTCTCTAACTTGCCTATAGGATGATTAATTTTGGCAAAAACTTTACTCCCAAACAATTTTATCTTATTTACACTGTACTTATACCATACTTCAGCAGGTATGCTGGCATCTACTCGAAGGGTTCGATTGTATAGGTAAGCAGCTGTTCGAATGGCCTCCCCCCACAGATACCTAGGTAACTCTCCTATCATACATCTGGCTTTATTCAATAAAGTTCTATTTATGCGCTCACTTCTACCATTGAGTTGTGGTGTGTAGACTGGGGTGTACTCCAATTCAATGCCTTTGTCAAAGCACCACGTTTTGAAGCAATTTGAAGAGTATTCTCCACCAGTATCACAGAGAATGACACTAATCTTTAGACCATCACCTGAAAATTTCCGTTCTGCAACCTCAACATAATGTTTAAATTTTTCTTGAACCTCATCTTGTATTTTCAAAAGGTAGACTACTGTGAAATTTGAGAACCCATCAATCACAGTTTGAAAGTACTTAAAACCATCAAATGTAGCTGGTGCAGTTGGTCCACACACATCACTAGAAATAATTCCTAAAGGTCTTCTTCCTTTAGGACAGATTGACTTGAAAGGTTGCCTTGTCATTTCCCCTTCAAGACAAGTTTCACAGTCATGAATTTCGTCCATACCCTCTAGTCCAGTTTTCTCTTTCAGTTTGCGTATTGCATCATTACAGGGATGTCCTAGTTTTTCATGACAAGTTACATTGACCAATACACTCTCTGTCAGATGTGTTAATTCTAAGACAAACAACTTCCCAACCTTTTCTGCTTTAAGAACTGTTACACCATTTTTCCTAATTGTCATAAGATTACTATCAAAAATCGTATAATACCCTGCTTCTACAACCTTCTAAATTGACAAAAGATTATTTGAAACCTTCTACCACTAACACATTCTTTAATGTACACTCTGGTCAAATACTATAGTTCCTCTTCCAGTAGCAAGAAGTTTAGTTAAGCCATCAGAAACAGCTACTGGAACAGGTACTTCTAATGTTTCTACGTTTATCATGAATGGCTTAACTGCAGGGCTTGCAAAATGTTCAGATGCCCCTGAATCACACACAAAACGCACTACAACTGAGTTATTATCAGAGCTGCTACTTACAGTTTTGTTGTCTCCACACATAGCCGTAAATATTGTGTTTGATACTTCAGTGATGACTGCCTGGTGGTGTCCTTTACTTGGTCCTGCTTTACCTCCTCTGCTAGTGTCTGGCATAGCTCTACTTGATCCTGGATGGCCTCTGCTTGATCCTGGATAGCCTCTGCTTGATCCTGGATAGCCTCTGTTAGATCCTGGATGTCCTCTGTTAGATCCTGGATGGCCTGTGTTAGATCCTGGATGGCCTCTGCTTGATCCTGGATGGCCTCTGCTTGATCCTGGATAGCCTCTGTTAGATCCTGGATGGCCTCTGTTAGATCCTGGATGGCCTCTGCTTGATCCTGGATGGCCTCTGCTTGATCCTGGATGGCCTCTGCTTGATCCTGGATGGCCTCTGCTTGATCCTGGATAGCCTCTGCTTGATCCTGGATAGCCTCTGCTAGATCCTGGATGGCCTGTGCTTGATCCTGGATAGCCTCTGCTTGATCCTGGATAG
>PNEQ01002726.1:144012-158895 GCA_003012365.1 Medauroidea extradentata | reverse complement strand
TTTAATTATAAAATATTATCAGAAGTATATTTTGTTGTTTAACACTTTTAAATGTAAAATATACAATATTTTACATGTTACAAAACACGGAACACTACTCAAAATAGCATCCTATAATTTTGCAACGACTGTTCGCATAAGGTCAAATATCTTGAAATTACATTTCTGTCCCTTGGTCTACTATTGCATAACTCCATCCGCATATAAGTCAATGGTGGGCATACTGAGCATTTTCTAGAAGAATATTACAAGAGCAAGGTATGACATGGCTTTGTCTGCAGTCGTGTTAATGTGTCAGGCCTATGTACCATGTTTATCTTATTGCTATTTATGTAGCTATACAGTAGTTACCAATAAATGTGTAGAATATTTGAGAGAGAACTAGTAATTGTGTAGGAGTCTCTTGCTACCATCGTAATAACTATCACTGACACATGATATGGCGTACGACGTTAGACTATCAGTGCGCACACGTTGTGCAGAAATTTTTTCAACTTTGAGGTTGTATCCCAATACCTACATGACCCAGAATGTTAATACTTCGAAGATTTATTTGAGCATTGGGGTGCTGCATTATTAAATATTTAATTTTGTGTTGGCGATGGAAAGTGTTTCGTTAACGACGTTAAATCGCACCGAGTTGAGTAAACGAAGAATTTGGAACATTTATGTCAATAGGCCATTATTTGACGACTTTGAGCATACTGTTCTACATAAATAATATCTGATTAATTAAAACAAATGTATTACAAAACACACCGATTGTGATGTGTAGAATCTGTCAATCCTTTCTAGGGCATAGCAAGTCGTGCGCGGACAACCTAATTCGTTCGTTTAAACAACCATGTATCACATTCTGTGAACATTAATACCGCATCAACTGCAGTTTTAAGACCAGTACAGCCGTTAAACGTCTGAAATTTAGGCGATTAGGTTATTTTATTACTAATATATCATTGTTAATATGGGTACTATTTTTCAGTTGCTGCTCGGTGAATCTATAAAATTTGACACGGCATACAGAGCCTAAACACACACAAAAACATAGGTGAAAAGCACTGCGCCCGTGTGGCTGACAACCCGAAATTCGTACGTTACACAGGTTGCATAGCGGTAGGAGTTTATTAATAACTTGCCAAAATACTACAAAATGAATTTCAACGAGAACCAGTGCTTTGAGTGTCGAAGGCGACCTTTTTTTTTGTTACGGTCAAACTTTTTCTTAATGTTTCAAAAATGTTTAACAATTAGAATGACCCTCGTACGAATTTTATTAATGTTAGTGTGATGGTTTTACAGAATTCAAACCAATATTTTTAACAGCTTAGTTAACGAAAATTTTATAAGAAAACGTGGCATTTGATATCACGTGGTTTCTTATTTACGTTCACAAAATCATTCTTACTTTAAGGGTGCGTACCGCCCTTAATAATAACTTTAGGCTATGAGTCGTATGTTTTAGACATATTTCGTTTGGAATCATCTCCCGAAATTTGTTGGTTAAATTAAGAATCGCCCAGTATATTAGAAGTTTCGGCAGCAGATAATAGCCAAAATTTAAATTAACGTTAGGACATCTTATTAGGGCGATGTAGATTCTTGTAAGAAATTGCAACACCATTCATACGAGCCGTTTTTTTTTTTTTTTTAATTTTATTAAACAGAATTTAATGTGCTAGTGAGAAACATAATTAAATGGGGAGTCACCAAAGATGAGCGCAGACTTGTCCCATGCTTCGCAGGTAGTAAATTATAACAAGATTTTCTTCCTGAACTTTTTTTTTTCATTTTTAAGGTTTTAATAACCAATTATTTTAACATTTTAATGATTCTAGTAGTTAACTAGACTTAGTTTCATAAAATTTTTGTGGGTAACTCATGTGCGCAATTCAAAATGTAGAAGACATAAACATTTAAATTTATTCAACGGTATGATAACTGAGCAAACGTTTGAATGCTGTATATCGCATCTAGGTTAGTATTCCTTTGTATGTTTATATTAAAACTTTTGCTGAAATCAGAGAAAAATATCAAAATTAATTGTATGTCTCCAATGTGCGTCTGGTACCATGGCTGTTAGTAAAACGTTGCGTGAATTTACAAATTAAAAAAAATCTTTGCGGTTTCAGTAATATTTGATAAACAGCTGAAATTAGTTTGTTCAAATTGCCGTAAATGGTTAACTTTCTTACACTGTATTTTAATGAACTGCTACATACACTACTTCCTAAACTTGCGTAATAATGCATGTGTATAGTGTCGAGTATTTTATGACTTAGCTGACGTTTCTGCATGTTTCTTCACTCTAAACAGACAAGGACTCAATATTCCGTATCTCCTTCCGAAATATGTGTGCTTAGTGGAGTCTATACGAAATGGCAAACTTACTAGAATATATTCGATGTGGCCATTTCGGTAACCAGCAAGACTGTTTACTACAAAACATACCGTAGAAAACTTGTTAATTTACTACTCTGAATAATAGGCATGTTTAAGTATGCGAGGTAAGATTTTCCCCATACATAAATGAACGATAGCGGTTTCTATAATTTTTAGGTAGTACCTATCAAATGTAAACTGATATCAGACATGTATAGTAACACTGATCTACAGTAGTTATATTTTCAAGCTAATGTGTGATAAGTGTCAATGTGTGTGGGCGAAGAACTTCAATACTGTTTAAGTTTTACAGTGCACGAAACGTAAGATTGTTTAGAACCTTGTAGAATGCATTTTCGCAGGACTGCCTAAGCTTTTGTGGTGGAGTCTATAATGGTTATTTTGTAATTTTCTTTAATTCTTCTATAGGTAGTTCGGGATGAAGTGAGAGCTTTTTAAACCCCAATTACTTTTTCTTTTCAGATTATTTAGTTTCCTGCCACTTTTTAGTATAAACAAAACTACGTTGTTAACAAGCGAAGTGTGTAGATTATACCGTACTAAAAAGTCAACATCATAGTTCATCATAAATACAATTTTTATTGTTCTAGAAAAGATGGTCTTCTAAAGTGCAAACTTTATCTTGAACCCCCTATAGTACAGACACGTGGACACATTATAAAAAGAAAATGTAAATATAATTTTTGGAAAATTTAAGAGACTAAAAAGTTGTGAACTCTTCTGTGCGACATAAGATAAATAGAAACTGCTATTCCATAACTAAGGCTTAAATAAAAAGTTAAAAAAAGAAAAAAAAAAGACTCGAAGGATACTAAATTTCAAAACGACCGGACCAGTAGCATTGCTCATTTTCACTTTTATAGAAACTAGAAAATAACTGATCTTTAAACAGCTGAAAATATTTCCTTGAAGCATAGCTAAGAAAACACTAGATCAAGTCAGCTTTCAAACAAAAGAAAAACACATTAAAATCGGTCCATTCGTTTAGGAGCTACGATGTCACAGACAGATACACAAACCCACGTTAAACGTTTAACACCCTTCCCTTTGTGTCGGGGGTTAAAAACTACTGGTAGCAAGACATATCGTTGTAATGTCTCTTGAATATAATGGTATAGCTTCAGCTGTCGTCTCGTATCGTGTTGTGCTAAGCTGCGGCTTTGATATTAAAGAAAAAGAGGGGGGAGGGGGAGGGTCGTCACACATTCAAATAAAGATTCATGAGGCATACACATGAAGTTTAGCTACATATTCTAGTTACTATATTTCAAATTCTTTGAGTAATGGGTTCTTATTCACAAGCAACGTAGACAAAACTGTATAAAACACTTTATTTATAATTAACAACAAGTAAAGGGTACAACAAATCGTACAAAAATAACTGCTACGAAATTTATTTATAAAGGTCAGTCGACTGCGTTAATTACTAACTATGAATCTGTACAGATTTTTACAAACAGTTTGCTCTACTGTAGCCTAGATTTATAAAGGTCAGTCGGCTGCATAAATTACTAACTGTGAAGCGTTAAAAATTTCAGAAAATATCTTATTTCTACAATACTGAATCTCCTATGCTAAAACAACTTTCACGCGTAAAAAATCAGCTACTAAGACTTAAATGTTAATAAGATTAAAGATAAATATTAAATTAAATATCAGGAAGATCGACGTTTAAAAATTAATTCGATTGCATGATTGAACGTACATGCAAAATACCAACGCTGAGATAAGAATAAAATAGTTTCACCATTTAAAGTAGAGCTACTTCGCAAAGAAACTGTACGAAATATCACTTTTTAAATTGTTTATCTTTGAATAAATATGAGAATATTTCACTATGCATGCTGAACCTGTTGTTACTCGTCCTCGAGTTCGTTTCTTTTCTTTTAAAATAAAAACTTGAACCGCAGGCTTCACGTACTAACGTTCAATTTCAAAACAGCTCGCTTCGGACAAACGCACAGTTTTCGCAGCTTGCCTTAGAGCTTGTGACGTGGCCGGTACATCACTGCAGATCCGCGCCATGGAGCAAGGACCAGGAGG
This sequence comes from Medauroidea extradentata, assembly GCA_003012365.1. NCBI lineage: Eukaryota > Metazoa > Arthropoda > Insecta > Phasmatodea > Phasmatidae > Medauroidea > Medauroidea extradentata. Next base: position 154,452 of record PNEQ01002726.1, on the reverse strand, counting down.
TACGCCACCAAAGAACTCCGCCATGGGGTAAGCACCAGGAGGTATGTTCACCCGGAACGCTCGGGATCGTATGCGCTGTACGCTATCTGGTGCACGTCGCGCTGCTCCCGGAAGGTGACGGGTGAGCCGGCGTCAGCCGTGGAGTGGTACTCCGCGTGCTGAGAGGACTCGAGGGCGTCGGCATCCCTGTTGTATGGCGAGCCATAGTACGTCGGTCTATCACTGTAACAAAATGAAATACATATCACTGCTATGATCTGTACAATAATAGGTATATATTCAGTCATTATGAATGTTTTGGCAAAAACACAAAATATATTTACATTTTATAAACTTAAAACTTAGCCTTATCACTGAAAAAAATCACTGTTAGGTAATGTATCACAATGTTTGGTGGCTGGTACAGTCAAGCAGACGATTTGAATTTAAAATGCGCTCTAATAGCTTCACGGGGGAAAGTGAAAGGAATTGGCCTATATTGAGGAATTATCTCAGAATTCGCCTGGAGCGATTTCAGAAAACAATGGAAAACATAAATCAAGATGACCGGAGCGGGTATCGACCCCGGGTCCTCCCAAATGAGTAAATGAGTCAAACGTGTTAATGTTGCGCCACTTCGCTCGATCTACTACGCTTGGAGGCCAAGAATGAACCACTTTGTTTAGATGCTAGAAAAGGGTGAGGGAGTTCAGGTAGTAGAGTTTAACATCTTGTCTACAGCAAGGTGATTCAATATCATAGCAGTGGTCAGCAGGAACCAGGAGTGTTCATGGCCTTTAGAGTGGAACTATCCCACCATTCACATGGAATGATTTTGGAAAACCAAAAATCAAAATCGTGATGGGTTACACTAGGAACCGAATCTGGGTCCTCTATAGAGTTAAAGCCCACTTTTTTAGGGGGGGGGGGGAAGGCTGTACCACCCCTCCTGGTATAGCCTATTCCATCGATTCGTGTACTTTTCTGACAATTCTGCCGGAGTAATTTTCCATGGTCTGTGCATCGACATTAGATGGCTAGGGTTTATATAAACTGGCAACAATATTTAGCCTTCATTCATAAGGTCAATATACAGAATGAGTCAGAACGGAATGTTTTAATTTTGCGTTCGGGTAACTTATGGAAAAGATAGATGAAAATTTTTTTTCGTAAATTCAATTGTAATTCGAGTAATGCTATCCTAAAATTTTGTTCTAAATGACTATTTCATAAAATAAAACTAAAAAGCTACTTGGTCTTTCATTATTTTGACACGATTCACAGAGTCTTTGCTTAGTATCAAGTGGTACTTATGCTAAGTTAAAAAAAAAGTTTATAGTAGATTTTCAGAGTAGCACCAATCTCACTATAAGTCGCTTTGCCAAACAAAAATTGATTGAAAATATATTTTCGACTTACGCTTTCACAAGCTATCAAAATTCAAAACTAACCCACTTCGTAATGACTCAAAATGTGTAGTTTCATGGGAATAAAATATTTGGATTAGTTTCACTATAAAACACTCTTCTTACATGGGACATTCTATTCCAGAGCATGGGAAATGTTGATGTGAGAGGGTTTTACGGACCTTGAACAACGAGGTCTTACGAGCTGACGGGGATGAAGTGAGGTAAAGGGACAACATAACATCTAGGCTCGAGCCGGGGCTCGAAACCAGGGTCTATCGCACCGTAGACTGGAGCCTAACGCTACTAGGCTACGGAGGCCGGCTTGGGAAATGGGGAGAGAAGGGTGCTGCTTCACCTGTAGTAGAGGCCGCCTCCGACGGACGGCGAGCTGAAGTGCTGAGAGTGGTGTGGAGGCGCTTGGTAGTAGTTGCTGTGTCCGTGGACGCCGTAGTTGTGCTGCAGGTTGGGCTTGCACAGCTTGAAGAAGCCGATGAGGCCCGGGATGACGAGAGCCAGGAAGCCGAGCAGCTTCTTGAAGGAGGCCAGACCCAGGATGAGAGGCAGGAACAGCAGCAGCTTCAGCTTGAACAGCTTCAGGATCACCAGCATCGGGATCAGCAGCTTCTTCAGCCGCTTGCGGGCTGCAACCACACAACGAACCTCCGTCAGCAACACGCAAGGTAAGATAAGTCAACCCCCCCCCCCCCCACACACACACTTGTGCATATGCAGGAGGTTCGGAAACTTAAAGCCTAAACTTCATAGTTTATTTGGAAGCATCGTAATAACGGAAGTACTAAAAAGGAAAATCCACTACGTGTTCCCGCTTTGAGGCAGGGTCACAATGTGAGTGAGAGGAGGCCAGAGTGTAGGTTGGTCCGACTACTCGAAGAGCGAGACATGCTGTCGCGCGTCCGGATCGAAGAATGGATGAGGTGAGATGATAGTGGAATAACGACAGAATTAAAAAGACAGGGAACACGAAAGTTCCCTAAGAAAACCAACAGCAACATCCGCCACGTTTACCACATGCGAAAAATCCGGGACCGAACGCTGCGGGGATCGAATCCGAAGGCGAGATGTTTAACCCATCGACAACCGTGGTTCCCACGAAAACAATTTTCATTTACATCTAAAAGAAATTTCATTTAATGCACTTGTGTCGTAAGCCATGGCTTAAATTTCATGGAGAGAAAGGCTGAGTGAGGATGAGAATAAATTCATTTGAAAAAAGAAAACGAAAAAAGGAATAAAATATAATTATTTCGTAAACATTTGCACTCAGAGAGGCAAATTTCAAGAACAGTAAAACTATTTATTTGATAAGAATAATTGTTGACTTCGCTGGCAATTCCTTTCGAAGCTTTTTTTTGTCTTAGTTGGTCATTAATAGTGTTCGAAATGTTTCTGTAATACTCAGTCATTTTCTCCTAACTGCACCATAAAGCAGATAAGTTGAAAAAAAAAAAAAAGAGGGGCTTGTAATTTTTATTAAAAATTAGTTTTTGTTAAACAATAGTAATCATACTAGTTTCGTGTCAAATCTAAATTTCCATTGATGTTTTAATTTACTGTAACTACTACATGCATTGCACCTTTAACAATGTATGATATATTAGAATCAATGAACCATTATTTTCATATGTATGTCCTTAAAATTTTCAGCGGCACATATTCTAAAGTGTGCCATTTCACGGCACTGAAGTAGTTGTGGCACACTTCTTATAGCGGTCCGGTTTTTTTATAGGTGAAAGCCAGTTGCTATTGATGCCGTCATCTAAACGACTTTCCTGGTGGTGAATGAGCTTCAAATAGCTGCCGTACTTCTGATAGCTTCAATGAATCGGTCTCCCTTTATAAGTTAACGTAATTTTCAATTTCGCAGCAACAATGTCGTTTTTATGCTGGTAGAAAGTTTTCTGAACATTGACAATAACGTAAACTAAACGAGGTTTATAGGGCTTGACGACTCGTGCCACTAACTGCGGAACCATTAGCATGTGATGAGGAACAACTCTAGCATCCGAGAAGCCACAGTAAACCGAATCAATATATATCGTCAAGGAATAGAACCCTGCTCCTCCTGAATACAAGTCCAACATTAATAGTTCATAACATAAATGAAAAAAAATATGTAGGTAGGATTATAGCATGGCCGAAAAGAAATTTATATTTGCAGTAACTGTAAAATCAACGTTAAGAGATCACTAGTGTAGATAGATATTGCATGAACGTCGTTGGAAACTTGCAGTCTTATTGCTTTCGACACTTTTGCATGGCCTGACCAAAAAACTCGTACGAAAACCAAACTTTAATAAAAAAACATTGCCCTGAGCACTCTTTACAAAATAAAATAATCTCAATTTACGAGTACGTGTTTATTATAAGACTATAATGACTTACACTGTCGTGAATCAGTTTGATATTTGTCTCTCTCCTACGGATAAGTTTGGTTAAAAGACTGTCCTCATTTGCGTTTTAAGTGTGATTGTTTTCTTTTGCATTAATAAGTTAAAACCAAACTGGGAAGTATTCCTAATTGTGTTATAAAGATAAGCGTAATGTATTCGCATGATCGTACCGACGCTGAAGATAACATTTATTCTTAAATAGGAAGTTTATGACAACAATAACTGATTTAGCGTTTGTACAACGGTACAATTTAATTGATTAAAATTTTAAAACTGTACTGAATGGAACACAATGCATAAAAAAGGTTCACATTTGCGGTTATGACGTTTTACAATAAAGCAACCGTTACAATTCGTGTGAACACTCCAATAAACTTTGCAGCTGAATTCACTAAGGCGATTACAAAATGTACTCTACGTAGTTATTTTACGTAAAATAAATAATCATTCCCATGCAAGTTTTGAAGGTTTTAAATGTTAAAATAACACGGTTTATTGTTAAAAGTATTTTGCTCTTCAGATGGATAATTAAACTAAATATTTTTTACACACACGCCTTTGCAGAACTACGTAGTCTAAGAAAACCTACTGCTTATTTCATTATTCCATAAATTTTGTTAAATACTGAACTGTCAAATACTCCATCGTTTAAGTTTAACAAATAGGGCCTCCCTGGCCTCAACTATGGCCATTTAAATACACAGCTTAACGACCGTGTCAAATGTATTATAGCTTATATATTTTGTACTATTCGTATGGAACTTGATGAACTCTATATAGGTTCGTAATGCAAAAAACAAACGAGTACCAAACTATTTAAAAACAGTAGTTTAAGTACACTTACTAGTGTTACGTAACATTTCAGTTAATTAAATCTACCAAATGGCTCGCTGCCTATGTTATAGGTTGATGATGGTAAAGTATGTACTTTCGAAGGAATGTTTACTTTTCTATTTAATACGAATTTGTATTTTTTTATGATTATTAGTACGAAGATAGTAGTTTTTAATTAATAAATACAGTTACTATGTGTCATGGTTCTTTAAAAGTAATGTATGTGGCCACAATAAAATCAGAATTTTTATTCAATATAAATGCTAAATGTATAGTGAACAGCATATATAATAGGTATACTACCTATGCGTCAGACTACAGAAGGTCGAGACCTACAAAACCTCGTCGCGGAATCAGTGCGTGTCGAAGTGGCTTGAGCGCGCAGGACATTCTACCAAGTGAAACTGTCCCTTGGCTCACAATACATCCATTTCCCATAAACTGCTAACTACGAGCATAGTCGATGCCAACTACTTTTTGAAGTTGCGCCCGGCGGTAACACAGTCGGAGCCAATACAATCGTTGCCTGCCGTCAATGTAGAACGCTGCTGTGGGTTCATTGCTAGAAGTTATATTAAGATAGCGCGGTACAAGTATTTGTTCTGTAAATTTTTATAGAAAATCAAAGTATTTTGAAAGCCAGCATACTTAAAATCAGCACTCCTAGAAGACAGTGTATGCCGTATTTTATAGCAACTGTTTTACTCAAATGACGCATTCATTTACCATAAGCTTTTGAACTGAAATCGAAGTTACAAAATTACCGTGTTCTTAAATAGTTTACAAACGCATCACATCAGCTGATTGTTTATTTTGTTTTTCTTATTTACTTTTGAGGCGCGTGTTTTTTCCTTTTATCTACGAATATACTAGTGTCGGTTCTGCACGCCGCTCTAATAATCTTTGCTGCTACAAAAAAAAATGAATGCGATTACAAAACATGCTGTATTAATTGCGTTTTTTGACACATGTAAAGACGGAAATTGCTGTGGGATAATAAGCTTTAAAGGTTACTGTGTATGCCAGTGTCAAGTTCAGCATGTAAATATCTAGAAAATGTGAATTAGACGACGGTTTGGGTCAGCCAGGACACGTGTTATAACTGGGCAGACTGTGCAATAGCCAAGGGCGGCAATCAGAAAAGGGCGCAACCCGCAAGATTTTTTTTTAACTTGAAATAAAAAAAACTTAATAAATTCACCCCTTTTGTAATTTTATATATTTCACGCACTCACATTCGTAAGAGAAACGATGCATTTTTGCATGACTTTTATAAAGACGGGAGGTGACTAATTTTAATATGTCCAGGGCGCCAGGCTCCTAAATCCAGGGTCTGGGGTCAGCTGTGGTAAGTTTAATTCTACTGCAGGTTAGAAAGAAATTTTGTTTTCTTACGGGAGAGTCTGGCACAGGGAAAAATTCTGCCACTAGTTGCGCTGCAATCGTTAACGAGCCTAGTAATATACGAGACCGTAGTAAAATTAAATTCAACGAGGCTTGGCCAAGGGAGAAGTCATTTAATTTAATTTTGAAGTGAAAAGCGAACCGATTTTACCTTTTAAATTATCAGCTTAGTGTAACTTAAAATTCACGAAAGCTCTGTAAGAGGCCTTTACACCTCATGTCGATACCAGCGCTCAAGCGGCAGAATTTTCCCCTGTGCCAAACTATTAACACTGATCTTTCCAACATGTATAGGCTGTTCACTTTAAACTGAGCACTCGTCGACATTTATAATAACCAAAAACTGTATTTTATTGGGACCAAATGTGTTTAGTTTTCAGTGTGGTGAAACGTTTACACTGGTCTTTAGTTTTATGACAGTTTTCATTTTGAAAGATTAAAGCAAAATGGCTGAATGAAAAATTTAAGTAGTGCTCACTTTATCGTGAACAGTCTATCAGGGTGTCCACTGATATTCAGTTTTGGAATTCCCTGACTTTTCCCTGTTTTCCAGGTAATATCTGTTAATTTTCCCTGACCCATCATCGGCAAAACTGGTACTTTTTAAGGCCTGCATTGGCCAAATGGCTAGTGTGATCGCTTCACAGTAACCTGTCACTCCTGTATTTTGCTTGTCAAAAAAGTGCTGGGACTTCGATGAGATTTCTCAAGGATATTTCTTATCTTAATCCTGGTTATTCCCAACTTCCTTCACCCTCATCGGTGCTCAAGACCCAAAATGTTACAAGCTGCCCTAACTTCTTGGCTGAATTGGTATCTTTGATTCCACAATTTTACATCAACACAGCACATTTGAAATAAATAGCTTTAATGGAATAACATTAAAAGAATTGGATACATGCATTTGAATCACAGACTTCATACTAAGCGACTCAATATGTTGACTAAAATAAGAAAAACAATATCATATCAAAAAAAAATTAAATCATGTTTCCCAGCAGTGAATGTAATCAGAAGCGCTTACAAATTGATTTACTGTGATAACTAAATTATAATAATTTAATTATTCAGTACTACAAAAATATTTATTCTGGGCTGTTTTGTATAAATTTTCCCTGACCCAAATGAAAATTCCCTGATACTTTCCTGACTTTTCCCTGTTTTCCGGGTTTTACCTGTCGGTAGACATCCTGTCTATAGTAGAATCAACCTTGGCTGCAGGCCGTGACTAGAAGCACGCAGCCAGGAAGGTGGCCGGAAGACGGATAAGCGGTGCCTCGCGCCAAAGAAGCGGGCAGAAGTAGGCCGCCGATACAGCGGCACGTAGGCTAAGCCTGCTCGTCTACCCGAGTCAACTTCGCCGGGGTAAAACCCGCTTAGAGCACCTGGGTCGCGTTAACTTTCTCGCTCCTCGGAAATTTGTTCATCCTCGGCGATTGAGCCAGACTAAGGTTATTTCTACTACAGGTTAGTTATATCAATGTTAAAAGTTTGGCACAGGGAAAATTTCTGCCGCTTGAGCGCTGGTATCGGCAAGGATACAAACTGACCCATCACAGAGCTTTCCTGAAATGTAAGCTATATGAAGTTGATAATTTGAAAGCCAAAATTGGTTTGTTTTTCACTTAAAAAATTAAATTAAATGACTAATCTCGTTACTACGCCTAATTTAAAGTAATTTTACTATGATTTCTTATTTTATAAGGTACGTTAGCGATTGCAGGGCAACTAGCGGCAGGATTTTCCTCTATGCTAAACTCTCCCATAAGGAAACAAGTTTGCTTTCCAACCTGTAGAAGAATTAACCTTAGTTAGACATATACTCTTCTATCCCCGTCCCTTGAGACAATTGAAATAGTTTAGATTAGTTTATGTTAATTTGGTTAGTTTAACTTAGTTTAGGTCTGTCTCAAATGTCAAAAATTACGAAACTACAACACAAATGACAGGGGTGCCCACAAGAAAAAAAGGGGGTGGGGGCAGCACCACAGACTGAGGCTTTAATATTTCGGGGGAGGGAGGTGGGGGGGGGCAGGGATGTTTGTTAAAAACGGGGAAAAATTTCGTAAGTTCGTATTACACTATGATGCATTAGCAAACACAGCAGACGGCTTTCTATTGATAATTTATTTCCATACTTCTAATACGGAAATACTCATCAGTGTCAGCAAAAAAAAAGCGAGAGGTTGCGTTATTAATTTTGTAGGGGAGGGCACCTTTGCAAATGAATATGTATCGCGCTGCCCTTACACTCAGTCGACGAGAATAACCGAATGCTCCCGAGTATTTCCGAAGAGCGAGATAGTTAACGCGACCCACACGCTCGCTGAGTCGCCGTCCTGACTCCGTGTTCGGCAAGACAATATCGGTGAACCTAAAGTCGTGTTTCCCTAAAATTTCTGCATTCAAGTAGAGTGACTTCAAGGACATCTGTGCTGAATTGTAACATTATATTAATATTCCTTTTTGATAATTATATAAATGAAGATTATAAATTATTATTTTTGCCCCCCGTACCATAGGCTTGACTTTCACTACACACATTGTATACGAAATAATTAAAATAATACACAATTTAATATAATTACCTCTATGTTATGAATATTAAATATTACTCCTGGTACCATTTAGTCTAATAATACGCACCTATTCGTAAAATGCCGGTAATTCATCACACTCTTGATTAACTGTACGAAAAAAAAAAAAAAAAAAAAAAGGTGACGCAGCCTCTTAAGGGCATTCCACCCAAAATTAAGAGCTCCATCAGGCTCATGTGGTTGCGTGTTTGAGGCTTGAATTAGACTGGACGTTTAGGGCGAACATCGTAGCCTCTATAATGGCACAGTATTGAACAGTCATGCAGTCTTTCCGATGTAGCCTTGCCTCTATTAGACTTTCAGCGGTGACTCTCCCTATCATTTTAAGACGTAGTAACAAAGATAAACGAGTACTGCGTGTCCGTCAGGGTAATTTAAAGGTCCTGCAGATAGGTTTTGCTACGCGAAATTAGATTTATAAACAAATTTAGAAGACGGATAACACTGTTGTTACAAATAAATTCTTAAATGCTGTTCGTACGCAGGCGAAATTAAAAAAAAAATGTTGCATGTCTGTTAGATGAGAGTAATGCAGCTGAAGCTCTATAGACCTTTTTGGCAGCTCAAAGGGGTCGAAGAAGAAATTTAAAATATACTATTTAGCCACAATTTTTAGCAGATAAGCCGATCACTTAATAGCGCTTTGAATTAATTTCCCTCAACTGACTGGGTTAGAAATAGGCGTAGCTAAAAACCATGAACTATAGCAATGGGCATACATTTATTTACAATGTATAAACGCATATTTTCCCTAAGTGTGTGTGATAGAAAGAGAGGGTGGAGTACTTTCCGTTTAAAGCGTGGGGAAAACAAACGTCCACTTAACAAATAGTGCTATTTTTAAGTTAATCAAAAGCTTCTAACGTATTTCATTCTGACATTCCAAGATTAATTTCGTCTCATTTTCATCCCTTTAGCAAATGCTTCAATCTCGATGTAATGATTTTGCTGCCACGTGATAAAGAACAGATGATAATCGAAGCTGTATATTTTACCGTAATTATAACACAACATACGGACTACAGAGACACAAAATAAAATTAGTTGTCATTACATTTCCGTTTTCGATTGTCATCTACTGACAAAGTTTTCCGAATCTATATTATTGTAAGTGTTAGTTTACTGGCCTCGAAAACATCCCAGCAGAGCGTTCAGTGAAAGTAGTATGTTTACATTGACGACGCTTCAAGTTGCTACAGTGTACACAATCAATTAGGAGTCGAAACCGGGCCATTTCGCTTTGGGTTGACCCGAAATTCCCGCGTTTTGAAGGTTGGTGTTTACACCTCGCTGTGGTTTCTACCAAACTGAATTTTACACTCCGTTATACGACAACGCCAATCCCTTAATAATAACCAATTGAATTCATCAACTGTGAGGTTGACATTAAGTTTAGCATTTGTGTATAAGGCTAAGGTAGGATGTAATTTAACTATCTATAAAGGTCATAAGTTTATATAGATTTACCGGAAATATATTCGCCTGCCTTTATACAGTTTTAAATTTTTTAGGGACCCTCGTGTGCTTTTATAGGCTATTATCATATATATATATAAAAATGAAAGGTGACTGACTGACTGACTGACTGACTGACTGACATATCAAATTGCAGCCCAAACCACTGGACCTAGAATCGTGAAATTTTTTGTGGGGGTTCCCTTCAGGTCGTAGGCGAGCACTAAGAAGGGATTTTTCGAAATTCGACTTCTAAGGGGGTGAAAAGGGGTGAAATGTGTTTCCGAAGAAACGTCGATAGAGCTCGAACCCGACGGCCTATCATCGTGATTTTTACTTTAATAGGACACT
>PNEQ01002726.1:54027-143012 GCA_003012365.1 Medauroidea extradentata | reverse complement strand
TACGTCCACGAGATACCAATAAAGTATTCTAAAACGTGATTCAAGGGTTTTTCGAAATTTACTCTCTTAAGTGGTGAAAAGACCTTGAACTTGTTTTAGATAAATCCTCGATATCTATCGAACCCGTCGAGATATACAATTAATTTTTGCTTCAGGATGATAATTACAGAAATTACCGCAAAACAGTTTTCAGATTTTTTGAAATTTGATTTCTCAATACTGTGCAGGGGTGATATGTGTTTTTTTAGTGAATGATCGTTTTTAATTCAACTAAACGGGCTAGCGATGTGATTTACACTTCAGTTGGATACTTATACAAATGTCTAAGATGTAAATTTAAAATATTTCGAAATTCGACACCAAAAAGGGTGAAAAAGCACAAAATTTGTTTTCTATCAACCCACGATATCTATCTAACCAGTAGCGATATTGAGGTGGTGTTCGCGTCAGAGTGATGCTTACGTAAATATTTAAAAAAATATGTATTTTTTTTATTTGTAAGAAACGTAATTATTAAGAATAAAACTTAGTTGGTCAATAATCAAGGCAGACGATCCGAAAAGCAGGAACGAACAGCGAGAAACAACTTTCACAGGAGTTTCACTACAGTAACCTATCGAGACGTAGTGTTGTACAACCTCTATGAGCCCAGGACACAGATATATATATATATATTTTTTTTTTTTCAATAAATTTTATTTTCATGAATTATTTCGACGTTACGTGACGCAGTTGTTTGTTACTCAGGTCCTAATTCCAGGAGGTTCTGGGCTCGAATTCCGTTAAAAGCTGCGTGCGAACGTTCAATTCTGACACACAAAAACTACAAGGCAGATCGAATTAGTGCAATTTACATGTAGTCTTTAAAAGGGGTAAAATTGCAGTTCGCTTTCCACTTAGGTTCCTCTACAATATCAGCTGACATATCGTCGGTATACTGCCAAAAGTTATTAAGTCATAAATGCTATTTCATTTAAAAACAGTAATAAATTGTAGATATTATCAAAAATGTGGTATGTTACTATACTGTGACACAACAGTACGAAACGACGAATAGACATACATATTCCTAGCATTTTTATAATTTTATCTCATTTTGACATTTTCACTTTTGGCAGTAAACCGACGATATATCATCTGACTAATCTCAGGTTTGGGGCACCAAATACGTTTCCGCGAAACCTTAACTCTCTGAAACTTTGTAATGTCAATAAAGTTGAAGTGAATATTTTGACAATATATAATTGAGGGCACCGTCACCAATGGTTGTGCACAGGGTAAACATATGTTTCTCATGCGATTAACCTCTTACCTTAGATGTCTGTAACTACCATAGAACGTCAAATTGGCAGTTTTATAAATAAGGCCCAGGCGAAGTCGCTGTTAGTGGCAGGGACAAACTTAAGACTGATTTTCGCATGGACAGCTATAGCTACTTATCCTGCTGCAGAATTAGTTCAACTAGCCGCTTGGACATTCTGACACTTGATGACTGAAGTACCAATCTTGTGTACAAAGAGGTTTTTCAATTAAAGTAAATATTATCAGTTACGAATAATACTCGCGAGCAAAGCCGCGGGTAGCTGCTAATATATTTATAAAATTAAAATTAGACTTTTAAATTTTCTTCATAATACATAATTAAAATATGAGAAACAGTACTTCCATTCGTTGGATTACCGTTTACGATGGAAACATCTTGGTATACGATTAAGGTCCATTGTTGCTAGGAAAACAACATAAAGTAAAAGCCGTAATAATCTGACATTTGGAAAAACTATTTTTATTATCCGTGTCATATACTACGTAGATTTATTATGGCAAACTCCATACACTAAACGCGTGATGATACTAAATGAATGGTGCCCAAGCAGTTAATGAAAGGTCATTGTTAACACACTACCAATTGTTGAATAAAAGGCAAGTCGGAGCTAGGTACTTATATTTGGCGCCTCAAAATATATCCCTGAACAGATTAGAAACTTACGATAGTTACGTATTTTTGGATCATTGGTTCATGTGTGTGTCTAATGACATAGTGGTGAGATATCTGGTGACACATAAATTTTGTAAACAATGTGCCTTGGGTTTCTTCGAAAATTGCTTAAATACATAGTGCTCCTTTAGGTAAGCAGCCATACTGACAGTAAAAATTTTGCATGGATATACTTACCATAGCATATATTTTTAGTGAGGATTCGAATACCTCCAAAAACGTAATATAAAACAATTATTTTGTTTAATAGGAGTAATAGAAGTAGAACCATTATGATGTATTGGGTATCCAGGGCTTGGATTTTTACGGGAGTACTTGTCACTTAAAAGCACAGATGGACGGTTATAATTCGTGCCTTTAACGATAGATACAGCCGAATTAAATTTATGCTCGTGACTGCTTTAAGAGAAGTGCGTTGACTTATTGAAATCTAAAACTCTACATTATTCTTCGTCTTTTTTGGTGGTTTACTACAAAAAAAAGATAGCAGAGAGAAATATATATATTTGAACAATACTGCATTTTGTAATGTATAACTAATAATTTTAATTTAAGTGTCTTTAGTTTTTGTCAATACACTATCAAAATCATTTAAAAATCTTAATTTGTCCGATTTCAGAGGGGCTATGGGTCATATGGCTGACTTCTGAACGTCACCTTAAGTATGGTTATTATTACTTGTCTCGTGCAAAATAGTGAAGAAGGGTTGTTGCGGTTACTCACAGAATGGGCTGGCATGTTTGTCCTCGAGGATGTCCACCTCCTCAGCGATCTCGTCGATGAAGCGAGGAGAGTATCGGCCCGCCTCGGTCACTTCGGACGGGAACTGCACCTCGATGGCCGCCGACTTGACGAAGCGCTCGACGCGCCGCAGCATGAACTTGACGAACTGGTCCCACTCGGGTTCGTCGGCCCGCGGCGCCGACGAGAACTCGAACGGCTCGCGCTGCAGCTGGCGCAGCTGCGTCTCGGGCATGCGCACGACGCGCGCGTTCTCCGTCAGCTGGTAGGCGTCCTTGCCGAAGAAGTCGTCAAGGGAGCCGAGCGCGCGCGACTTGAAGCACTCGGAGAGGTCGCCGCCGAGGCAGGCCGAGTTAGCGCGCGCCAGGTACGGGTCGACGTCCTCGCCCGTCCCCAGCCCGATCCAGTCGAGGAAGTCCTTCCCTTGCCGGTTGCGGCCTTCGAAGTCGACGACGGCGTTGCTGCCAGCGTCGGTGGTCGTCTCGAGCCGGTGCTCGGTGGACGCGAGCGACGCCACGCAGATGACCGCTAGAGCCCACTTGGTCGCAGCCATGGCTTTGCGGTTGGTCGGGGGAAGACGAGAGAGCGAGACTGCTGCTCGGAGCTGACTGCCGCTAACGGGACCGGCCCGGTCGGCGGGGAACCTTGCGAGGAAAGTCGGTTGGCGGGGCGCCCTCCACGACCTAGACCCGCAGCGGTGCGTGTGTCGGCACACGTCCTCGCATTCGCCGTCTGCTTCTGGAGACTTCCTCACCTCGAGCCCCAGTGACCCGAGAGTTTACGTCGTCTGTAGTTCCCCGGAGGACGTCCTGCCGGGTTGTGATACCACTAGTCTACCGGCGGGTTGTATTTATGGGGCGAAACTCTGGAGTCGCCAGGTTCATTGTCTCCGGACTGCCCCTTCCACGAGTCCAACCCCTCCCAGTGGGGAAAGCCTAATGAAGGTGAAAGGAGTAAGGGTGAAAGTGACGGCCAGAAGGATATCCTCCTTGCTCTACCCAAGAAGGAAAGTTCCCATGCGGGCGGCCGGCTGTTATATAAAACGCTCCGTATGAGCTCATCTTTGTTGGCGCCCCACGCGTCATTGGTGTTGCGTGTCCTGTTACGCTTTTGTTCTCGGCGCGTCACGTGTGCCTAGGTGGGTCGCCCGTGCATTTCAAGCGCTGGGGCTTCGTTGCTTAATGCAGCTCGGCACATATATTCAGCCGAGTACATGTATAATTACATGTATTGTTATTCAGGGTTTAGCGTGTTCTTTACAGCTACACCTTGCAGTTGTGATCCACACAACGCCTACACATAATAAAACTTCACTTTTTAATTTCTCATCAATTTACAGTCGAAACCGCAGGGCTAAGAAACATCACATTTTGTGATGTTTTGTTTCTTAAAGAACGTTCAACTAGTCAAAACCTATTTTTGTATTTATTTAGTGTAGAGTATGTTTGAGTGATGATTTGTCAGTTACTACAGTAAGGAAAGTTTAAAAAAGCACATCATAATTAAAAAAAACTTTCTGTGGCAATTATGTGAATTTAGTTATTATATATATATTTTTTGTAGTACACATTTCAAAATTGCACTGTAATACTTAGCTGATCTGCATCTTACAATGAATGTTAAAGATACCAGAAATCTATAAAGAAGTATGATGAATATTTACGAAGGAGTTTACTTGTAGTTATGTGCCTATTTATAACTTTGTGCTAAAATTAAGAGTGGCCGAAAATTAAGTACTCATTGAAGGCAAACTAATTGTTTTATTCCAGAGAAATTTCTTCACTCAGTTGCAATGACTTCAAAGAAACACTCGAGCCTGTAAATACCACTCTGAAGTACTCCTTTTTAAATATTTAATTTCAAAATATTCATAATCGCGTTTAAAAAGTATGTAAACATTTTTTTTTCGAACATATATCTTGAATACATCACAGTTTCTTTAATGTTAAGTTACAAAAAAACTTTAAAGCTCAGAAAAAATATATGTTCCGTACGTTAACAACCAAATGGAAACCTCCCACAAAAAAAAATTCGAAAAGTAACTTCACAAGGGAGTTGGTAGGAGTAACTTTTTTTTTTACAGAACTGTAAATGTCTACGACGATTTTCGCTCAAAGTCAGAACTTTTAATTTTATTTATAGTAAGTGAAAGAGAGTAATTTACAACTTTTTAATGGGCTATAATGCAGAATAACTGCAATATTAAATTATATATGAACTCAAACAGCTAAGTACAAATTATTCTCAGACAATTTTACACAGTGTAAAAAGAGGAAAACGTTTTTAAAAAAATTTTTAACATTCTCAATTCTGTAACATTTGCTTGTGATTTTACCTAAAAGGTTGAACTAATTAAGTGTTTTAAATTTTTATCTAAGGTTTGGAATTTCAAGGTTAAGATAGGGTTTTACAAATTTGCCTTTACAACAAGGCCCTATTTTTTATATTATTTGGAAAAAAAAGACTTATTTTACAATAACAAACTACTACTTAGTTTATTATTTTTGACACATTTAACAACGTTCAGTGTTATGCACTTGTTTTCAGTAAATAAAAAAAATCCAACGATTTTAAAAATATTAGTATTTTGGAAAAAAAATCTTTAGGCTTGCGAGACAAACGTTGTTTTGTCACATAAATAACTTATTGTGTGTAAGGATGTGGTATATAAGTGGAAGATAACTGATCAATTATCACTTACACAGTTATCGACCTGGTTCTAAAATTATTAAATTAAAAATATTTACTAAACAATAGCACTAAGGAGTTTAAAAAATAGATTAAAACCTATTCGCAGACCTACCGAATGTATCTACAAAATTTCATTGAAATGGGTTCAGCCGTTTCGGAGGAGTATGGAAACAAACACTATGACACGAGAATTTTATATATTAGATATATTAAGTGTTGCAATGTCCACGATATTTCTCTATACCATCACTTTTGTTCACTGGAGTCTCATAAACAAGTGAACGCGTGTAGCCCCATAACAAGAAGAAGTCGAGCACTGACAAATATGGCGAACATGACATTGAAGATTTCTCTTGAACATTGGTTTGCTTCATTATTACATATTTATTATTATCAGGTTACGTGAGAGAGTTTGATCAGCGCTTAAAATCGAGGTCACTAACGCTGGTAAGGGGTGATAAGAGTGAGTATGGAGCAGTGCTGGAATGAAGAGGCTGGGAAACGGAAAAATCCCTGGGAAAACCCGCCAACCAACGGCACGGCACGATTTCCACATGCGAAGATCCGAGGACCGAACTTAATTTTATCAGGTTGGTTACGGAAAGTGCCTCGTGAACGACATTAAATAGTACCGAGTTGAGTAAACAAGTGATTCGGAACATACATTTAGGTCAGTAGGGGCCCATCATCTGTCGACTTTATGAGGAAAACTGTGCTTCATAAATCATTTCTGATTAATAAAATAAATAGATTTCACTCAAAACACACCAAGCATGATGGGTAGAATCTGACAATCCTTTCTAGGGCAATTCCAGTTGTGCGTCGACGTCTCAGTTCACCTGTTTAAAAAACTATGTATCACATTCTGTGAGCATTAATACCGCACAAACGGCGATTTTAAGACCAGCACAGCAATTAAACATCTGTAATATATGCGATTATGGTAGTATTTTTAGCCTTCTTTCCGAAGGATGAAGTAGGCTTACGAGAACACCCTTTTATCTTTGTGTCGGTGTGTGTAGACGTCTGTATGTGTGTATGTGTCTGCATGTGAATTGCTGGGCGTGTGTCTGTATGTTTATGAATCCGTGTGTATGTGTGACCCCCTAAAAAGCATTGACCCAATGGACCGAATTTCATGAAATTTAGTACACATTTAGTACTTAGTAATCTGACTTGACTTTCATATATTTCGTTTACGTTTTTTTCCCCATATTTTCACAATGGTTGCCAGTTTAACATTTTTTGAACAAGTTATATAAGGAACCGTATTTAAGAATTTCATAAAACTTGGTACAGCTATACTGAAAACAAAGCTGAGTTGACTCTTGTTTATCTCGTTCATCCTGTGTTCACATTTACAAAATAGCGGATATTTTTATATTTTTAACATTGTGTAACATACCGTATCTCAAGAAATATGTTTCAGAGTTTCACTAACCTTGGTACACATATACTACACGCGAAGCAGGTTTCACTTTTGTGTGTATTGTTCAGCCTATGTTTAGACTTTTAAAATGGCGGCAATTATTTTTATTTTTAGCATAGTAGTACATATCTTAGGAAATGTTTTTCAGAATTTTACTAAACTTGGTACACATATACTTCACACAAAGCTGAATTTACTTTTGTGAATCTCGTTCATCCTGTTTTCATATTTTCAAAACAACAACCATTTTTATATTTTTAGCATAGTAACACATATATTAAGAAATATTTTTCAGAATTTCATCAATCTTGGTACACAGACACTACATACAAAGCTGAATTGACTTTGTGTATTTCGTTCATCATGTGTTTATATTTTCAAAATGGGGGGTAATTTTTATGTTTTTAGCAGAGTTATACATATCTTAAGAAATATTATTTAGAATTTCATAAAGTTTGATACACATTTACAACATACAAAGCTAACTTGACTTTTGTGAATTTGTTCATTTTGTGTTTATATTTTCAAAATGGCGGAAAATGTTATATTTTTAACAATGTATCACATATATTAGGAAATATTTTTCAGAATTACATCAAAATTTGTGTTCCTATACTACGTACAAAGCTGGCTTGACTTTAGTGCATTTAGTTCATCCTGTTTTTATGTTTTCAATATGGCGATTATTTCTATATTTTTAGCACAGTTTTATATATTTTGAGAAATATTTTTCAGAATTTTGTCAAACTTGGTACACACATACTACATTGATTTTTCTTTGGTGCATTTCGATAGTTCTGTGTTCGTATTATAAAAATGACGGCCATTTCAACATGTTTTAGCATAGTATTTCATATCTTAAGAATCATTCTTTCAGAATTTCATCAAACTTGGTACGCGTATACTACATACAAAGCTGACTTGACTCTTGTGTATTTAGTTTATTGTGTGTTCATATTTTCAAAATGGCGACTATTTACATATTTTTGCATAGTATTACTAAGTTTAGGAAATATTTTTTTTAGAATCTTACCAAACTTGGTACATGCATACTACGTTCAAAGCCGACTTCATTTTTGTGTAATTAGTTTATTCTGTGTTCATATTTTAAAAACGGTAGCCATATTTATATTTTTACTATAGCATTACTTAACGGTAGCCATTTATATAATTTTTGCATAATATGCATATGTGTTGATTTTTATTTTAGGGATTTCATCAAACTTTGCACACATATACTACACATAGCCTACAAAGCCGTCTTCACTTTTCTATATTTCGTTTATCACTTGTTAATAATATTGCAATGGCGACCATGACATATTTTTGCGTAATATGACATATCTGAGGAAATATTTTTCTGAAGTACATTAATCTCCACACGTATATTCTAATTGTTAGTTAGTTGTATGGACTTGTGTGTATTTTGTTCATCCTACGGTAATATTTTGAAATCTGTGGTTTTTTTATCTTTATTGTTGAAAGATTGGAAATTATTTTTTCTTCATTTAAAAAAAAACTGGGTACGAGTATATTGCTTAGTAAGCTGACTTATTATTTTAATTGTTCGTTTATCATACGTCTTACTTAATATTCCTAGGTGTACTTAAATTTTTTTAACCTTCAGGGTTAATTGGCACCCATTTTGGGGAAAGTGGTCTTATCAGTTATGCCGGTAATTTCTTGTTATTATTAATATGTCATTGTTAGTATTGGTATTATTTTTGAGTTGTCATTTGATGAATATACGAAAATTGGCCCGACATACAGAGCCTAAATACCCACAAAATGTAGGTGTAAAATACACTGTGCCCGTATGGTAGACAACCCGCATTGCGTCAGGCTGCATAGCGGCAGGGGCTATTAATCAACTTTTGGAACGACAACAAAATGAATTTCTACGAGAACCAATAATACCCTGAGTGTCATACTAAGGCAACCTTTTTTGTTACAGTCAAACTTATTTTTTCTTAATTTATCAAAAAATTTTGATGAAGGTGGACGGTTACCACTTTTCGAATAATTACATTGACCCTTATACGAATTTTATTAATCTTAGAGGGATGATTTTACAAAAAACTAAACAAAAACTTTTAACAGCTTAATTCACGTAAACTTTATACGAAAAAGTGGTCTTTGATATCACATAGTTTCTTACTTACGTACACAAAATCATTATCAAACCTCTTACTTTAAGGGCGCGTATCGCCCTTAATAAAAACTTTAGGCTATAAGTTGTATATATGTTTTCGACATATTTCGTTGTGAAGAATCACCTTCCGAATGGTGTTGGTTTATTTGAGAACCAACCTGTATACGTACAAAAACATACAGGGAAAATTCGACCCATTCTCTTACCTTGTTTACTGCGAATCCGTTACTTTAACATAATAAGCTGACTGGGTCGTATGCCGTGAACCGGCACAGCTACACACGTTTGTAGAATCTACCATACTGGTCTAGCGGGCTAATCCCCTTTGGCACACCCGTCGTACTGCTACTTCCTGCTGGCTTTCTAGGTCAGCGCCAAAGCTATTTCGTCACGCTGTCGTACGTCAACACATCATTGCCCTCGTGCCATCGGTGTGCAGTATGTAACCCAGCACGCAGGATCAGTAATTAGTAATAAACAAACCGACGCGCTATTGCAGTGGCATGTCTACAACACAGCACGAATAAAGTAGGTTATGCACAGTCAAATGGTTATCCTAGGCACGACGAGATTCCAGCTTAAGGCGTTTAATAAGTAACCCGAGGAGAGCTTTAAAGCGTTCAGTAAGTCGCAATATTCCGAAGGTGAAGGTAAGAGGGTTATACGGCCCTTTAACAATGAGGTCTTAAGAGCCGAAGAGAGTTAAATTTGTTGATGAGACAACACAAAACCCATTCTCGAGCCGGGATTCTAACCCAGGGTCTCTCGCTCCTTAAATCGTCGACTAACCGACCACACTACGGACGTCAGAACATAGTACTCTAGATTGCTTGGAGACTTTCGGACAAAATCTGATGACCAAGTAAACATGGACACGTGACTGAGCCAACATACCTAATTCCAGTAGGTTACTTAATATAATCATCTAATGAACTTGGCCCTTCTCAGCAAATAACTCATATGAATTGTAGCTATTTTAGGAGGGAGGGGGTAGGAAACGATAAATTTATCGAAATAATTTTTTTTCTGTCTGTAGGAAGATTGTCCTTAAAACATTAATGTTCTCATTCCTATATATCTCGTTGAATTAGGATAGTTACAAACTTATCAGCACGAAATTTAACTTACAGTAACCGATGTCAACATTTCAAAACTACCAAGTTGAAAAATTATTGTGGAAATATAGGTGTGCTTATTTCAATGCTTTAATTTGAAGAGTTGAACTACTGAATATCTGCCGCAGCTGCAATTCTTGGGTGCCAAAGGATACTTTATCATGTTAATATGAATCTTATATACAACGGGCAAGAGGCAGCGTGAACTGACCGCCTATGCGGACACATATTTCATAAAACGTTTAATTACATTTTTAATATCACTCTTGGGATATATGTTTTTTTTTAATTTACAAAAATGTGAAAATTACGAAAAATTGTATGCTTCAACAAATTTTTACAGTACGGATATATCGTTACAGTTAATATCCACAGGTTGAATAGTATTTAATAAATAATGACACTTTTTCTAAGTTAAATAAAAACAGCATAATTGCTGCTGAAATACCATTCACAATTGTTTTCAAGTGATTAGTAATTTTAATGCTCGTGATATATAATAAGAGACGAATTTCTTTAGTAATTAGCTCTATTAAAAATTAAAATAATAACTGTTCGTAACCACACCCATTCAATCCATTTTACGTATAAATTGACTTTAGTTTGCTAAGTAATGCTGGCAGCAACTCAGGGAAATAATTCAGAACCTTGTCGTCTTTTCGTCAAAGCAATATTTGGATTAGTGGTATTTGGAAAAGAGTTGTACTTCTTATGTTCGCATTACAATTATAGTTGGCGTAACAGTAGTACTTTTTTGTTTGTTCTTGCCATTATGAACATATATTAATAAACGCTTTATCCAGGTAAATGTACTGCCTGATACTCAGATGTCAGAAACCATAAACATAAAACGCATTCTAAAAGTTCTTTGTTAACTGAGACGCGATACAACAAGAAACATTGACGAATAAAATTGCCATAGCACCATGAGATTTTAAACATAGACGTAAGAGAAAAAGTAATATTTCTGTAATATTTAGAGATGCTGCAAAAATAAAACTTCGTTGTTTTATCCCAAACAGTAGTCATTGAAAGAAATGTATTTTCACACAAATACAAAAAAATGTGGATGTCATCGTCAACTCAACTTTACTGTTCTTTATTCGCACAGATTGTAGACACTATTCTAATAATATTATTAAATAATTTGCTGCGAGAGTAAAATCACTGAGTTCCCAAAGGATACATTAGTTATTACGTAGAAAAATTGTCTTAAATATATTTTTTTTCAATGTTATTTTTTCTGTTTCGATAATTCTTTAAAAAATACTGAATCCAATTTTTACATACATTAAAGGTTTACTGAAGTATCGCAGTGATTTTTATTTTATTGCAAATTAATATTTTATTACTGTATTTACTGTGAATTATTTTATTACTGAAATTGGAACAGTTTTTAATATTTGTAGGAATTTGTAACAGTACAATTGCCACTTTTATGTGAGTTACTCTAACTTGAAGGAAAAAAAAAACATATATCTTAGCTTCGGGAAATAATATTACATTTTATTTATAAGAATTGAGCTGTGCTTGGTGTAAATTTAAATACTTTTTCTGAGCAACTTTAATCAAACAAATTTTATTACCTGGAAGTTTTGTATAAAAGTATTATATTTGCTGTATTGTTACGTTTGTGCACGGCATTTTTATTTTTTTAAATTTTTTAATGCAGAAGTTGTAAGACGGTAGGAGTTCAGCCTCGTGGTTTATCCGGCAGTGATTCGTTAGCGGCGTGTTGGTGCACAACTTGTTTTTTCCTCTCGTTGCAGCTGCAGCATCTCCGTGAAGGGGCAAGAGCACAACATGACGAACGTTAGTCGAGCGCAGCTTTCACTCCGTTGTTGTTGATCTCTAGGCCGCGGCCGATGAACTTGAACGTGGCATTCGTTTCTTCCCCCCTTTCGTCTCCTCTCCTCTTCTCCTTTCGACCATTTGTAGCATTCACCTTTCTCCTTCCTCAACTACTACCGGGGTCAGGCAGGCGGTAGTCAACTTGTCTGATCCGCGTACTGTAAAGTGAGCGCTTTCCAAGACCATCTAGTTAAACTACAAATAAAAGAAAATACAATTAATTGTTGCCCCACGTGTTAACATTTGAATATGGTGAAATCTATACGCTGTGTTGGGGACGTAAACTGCTATGTTTATGTGAACAAATCGCAGAACGAGAAAACTTGCCGACAATTAGTCGCAAAGAGAAACCATTGGGACATCACTTCACACGCCCGCCTCCCCCTCCCACCTCCCAGGGCTAAAGACTGACGCGCAGACGGTAACAGAAGAAGGGAGAGGGATGTATAAATTTATTGTTTGGTTTGTGCCAAATACTGTTCTTCTGTCCCGTCATATATGATATCGCTGGTAATACATTTAAAAGAAAAAATACCAAGGCCTAACTCAATAGATTTATGCAACTACAAAAAGTGTTGATATATATATATTTTTTTTTTTCATTTTGTTATATACAAAAACATGGCATATTCTCATAATATGGATATCGTTAAATTATTGTGAAGTACGTTATTTTTACGACATTTAAATAAAATAAAGAAGTATGCTACTTGTTTTTACCTTCTTTTCATTTATCTCTATTTATAAAAGAGAACACCTACTGACTGACTGATTGACTGACATATAAAACTGCAGCCCGAACCACTGAACCTAATATCGTGAAATTTTCTGTGTGGCTTCTCCTCAGGTCGTAGGCAAGAAAATTGATTTTTCGAAATTCGACCTCTAAGGGGGTGGGTAGGTGAAAAGAGGTGAAATGCATTTCCGAAGAAACGTCGATAGAGCTTGAACCCGACGGCCAATCATCGTGATTTTTACATTACCCTAATAGGTCATTAATAAAAATGTATATTAGCCAAATTAATGACGTTTCGATATTCAACATTTAAGGTGGTGAAAATACCTTAAATGCGTTTCCGATTAACTATCGATATCTGTCGAATCCTTCGGGATAGAGAGTTAGTATATTCACTTCAAAATTTTGCTTACACAAATACCCAAAAAGTAGTTTTAGGATTTTTTTTAATTCTACCCCTTTTATGAATCGTCTGTATCACTGAAACACAATTGTCTATCGTCGGGATTTTTACTTCAATTGGTTACGTATACATTTATATATATATATATATATATATATATATATATATATGACAGGACTCCAAGACGTTACGAAATTCTTTAACTAAGGGGGTGAAAATACGTGAAATGTGATTTAGATTATTCTTCCATATCTATCGAACTAATCGGGATATCGAAATGCTCTTTGCTTTAGATTGATGCTTTTGTAAATATCCCAAATACCATTCAAATATATTTCGCGAATTCGGCCCCAAAGAGGTAAAAATAAAAGGGTAAAATGTGTTTCCGATTCACAATCGATATATATCGACCCCATTGATTTTTATACAGTGACGTGAATTTTGTTTAAGATTGATGCTTACTCAAATACCTGAAGAATGATTTAAGGAATTTTCTAAATTCCGCACCTAAGAAGGTGAAAAGGGGTGAAAAGTGATTAAATGTATTTTTATTTAATCGTCGATATATCTTGAACCCAACGGGCTATTGTCGTGTTTTTTACGTCCTAGAGACACCAGGTAAGAAGTCTAAAATGTGATACACGGGTATTTTGAGGTGAAAAGTCCTTGAATGTGCTTTAGAAAAATCTTCGACATATACCTATCGATCCCATCGAGATATTCGGTTTATTTTTACTTCAGGATGATGATTACGTAAATTGCTGTAGTAAGGTTTTAAGATTTTTCAATATTCGAACTCTCAGTACTGTACAGGAGTGATATGAGATTTTTAATGAATGATCGATTTTGCTTCGACTGAAAGGGCTATAGTCGTGATTTTCACTTCTCTTGGATAGTTGCACAAATATTTAAGACGTGAAATTAAGACTTTTCGAATTTCGACACGTTTTTTTCAGCCGATTATACTCACCATAACCAATAGAGATATTAAGGTGTTGTTCACGTCAGAATGATGTTTACGTAAGTACCTAAAAAAAGTAATGGAAGTTTTTTTTAAGATAACTTAATTATTGAGAAGAATACATCGTATGTAAACTTTGAAGGCAGACGGTCCGAATAGCAAGTACGACCAGAGAAAAATCAATTGTACAGGGATTTAATTTTACAGTTATACTGAGGCTTGTTGTACAACCTCTATGAGCTCAGGAAATTAATTTTTAAAAAAATTGATTTTCATGTATAACCTCGACGTTATGTGGCGCATATGTTTTAGCTCGGGAGAAATCAGTCTTAATACCACGTGAACTACGCATTTAATTCAATTACCTTCTTACAATAAAGAGTCTGTAATAACCTCACAACGTCAACACTGATGTGACTGTAAACAAGGCCCAGGCGAAGTCACTGTTCGTGGCAGGGACAAACTTAAGACTGCTTTTCGCGTGGACAACTATAACTACATATCCTTCTACAGAGTTAACTTAGCTAGCAGACTTGTCATCCTAACACTTGATGACTGAACTACCTATCTGGTATACAAAGATGTTTTTCAATTAAAGTAAATAT
The DNA here is from genome assembly GCA_003012365.1 of Medauroidea extradentata. Lineage (NCBI taxonomy): Eukaryota > Metazoa > Arthropoda > Insecta > Phasmatodea > Phasmatidae > Medauroidea > Medauroidea extradentata. The sequence continues at coordinate 128,332 of PNEQ01002726.1, read as the reverse complement.
TATCTGCTATGAGTAATAAACGTGAGTAAAGCCGCGGGAGCACTGCTAGTATTGTATAATGTTTATATGTATAATATAATTTCGTCTTTCATAAGCCGTGACATTAATTTTTTCTTGTAAGTATGCAGAAACTATGGCATTACACTAGTCTTTCTAGCTTTAAAGCTTCAAACAGTAATACATTTTCAGCTGTAAAGACCCTTCCTTAGAAAGTTTCCAACAGCTAGTTTGTTCGCTCACACCTTTAATTTTTACTTATAATTTTAGTATCTTGTGTATAAAATTCCGACCGAAAATAGATGGAAAGACGGTAGTTTACAAGGCATAACAATGGATGAGGCACTATTAATTATTAAGATAATTATTACTAACAAATAATTATTGAAATATTAAACACCACATGATACACTAAATATGTATGTGTTTTCAATGACGTACGCTATGAGCGATGTTGCCGAGTCACAGAAAGCTCACAATGAAACGAAGTGTTTAATACTAGGAAGCAAACCAAAATGAGAAATGCCTATATTAGCTGTTGTTAACCAATGCATAAGGTATATTCAAACTACGATGATCGTTTAGAGATCACAATAACCATAATATAGTTCCATGTTTCATTATTCGACTAGGAACGGAACTCTAGGACTTTAGAGAGTACCGTAAAATGTGGAGACTTAGACTGATGATTGATAGCTGATTGATGATGTATTCATGAGGCGCTCGACATCTTGGTCATCAGCGCCCACAAATTTATTATAATAAAATTATCACTATCCCTTTCATTGCAAGGAAAAAAAAAAGTACTCCACAGGAGTAAAAAATAAATATAATAAATAACTGTGTATGTATACACAACGCATTAAAAGAAAAAGCATACATGCTTACACATGTACGAATCACGACACAAGAACAATATAGACATCAACAAGGCGACAACAAATCACATGTAAAAAAAAAGGCCCGTCGCTCGTAAAAAGAGTAGTTCTTCGCTCACTGACGAACTTTCGTCATACAAAATTTTGTGAAGGTCGTCATCAATGTTAAAATTACGACGGGCCTGATCATATCTGTGACACACTAACAGGGTGTGACGGACAGTCATACTTTGACTGCAGGGGTTAATTTGATGCCGTTTGGTGAAGAAGTGGCGTACTTATCGAAATGGATCAAACTTAATTGTTTAAATTCTAAACTATACTACGGATAATTCTACTACAGGTTAGAAAGAAAATTTTAACTTATGGGAGAGATGGGTACAGGAAACATTTCTGCCGCAAGTTTCGCTATTATCGCTAAGGTAAAAAATAAGAAACAATAGAAAAACAAAATTTTAATAGTGTTGGAAATGACAGAAATAGTTTAACTTAATTTTTAAAGTCAAAGTAAATCAATTTCACGTTTAAAATTATCAACAATTCGTAACTTAAAATTCAGGACAGCTCTGTGATTGGACAGTTTACACTCTTATCCGATACCAGCGCTCAAGCGGCAGAAATTTTTCCTGTGGCAAACTTTTAACACTGATCTTTCTAACCTGCAGCAGAATTATTCTTAACTATACGTATTTATTTCTTCATCAAATGGTCCCAAAACAAATATCTTGAGTCGGTCAATGTCACCCATGCTATCAAAGTAGGCCCATCCACATTTGACGATAACAACACTTGCATCACGTTTACAGTTTTAAGGTTTACTTGCATTTTACTATTAACTATCAGATTTTTATTGCACTTGGGGACCGCGGCGGCTGAATGGTCAGACCCTTTGCCTCCCACCAAGGCGACTCGGGTTCAATCAATTGCGGAGTCGAGCCCTTGATTTTCGCATGTGGGTATCGTGTCGGACGGTGTCGCCTGTCATCGGGTTTCCTCGGCACCCCCACCTTTCCCATACCGGCTCCTTTACACCGTAGGGCCTCAAGTCACGTCATCCTCCAGGACAACGAAACAGATACCTACGGATACCCAGTCGTAAATCTGCCGTTCGAGTGAGTGAGCGAGAGATTTTGGTCCGCGCTCAATATCAAGGTCTTTAGCGCCGGTGAGGGGTGACGTGAGGCGAGTATGTACCAGCGCCGGAAACAGGGGGCGGAGGAAACGGGAGATTCGCGATAATATCCGCCGACCAGCGGCATTGCCGACACCACGATTCCCACATGAGAAAATCCAGGGCTCAACTCCGCCAGTGTTTGAACCCGGGTCGCCTTGGTGGGAGGCAAAGGGTCTGACCATTCAGCCGCCGCGTTCCCCAAGTGCAATACAAATCTGATAGTTAATAGTAAAATGCAAGTAAACCTTAAAACTGTAAACGTGATGCAAGTGTTGTTATCGTCAAATGTGTATAGGCCTACTTTGACAGCATGGGTGACATTGACCGACTCAAGATGTTTGTTTTGGGATAATTTTATGAAGACATATATAGGCCTACGTATAGTTAAGGTCAATTCTGCTACAGGTTAGGAAGATCAATGTTGAAAGTTTGACACAAGAAATATTTCTGCCGCTTGACCGCTGGTATCGGTAATGGATGCAAAGTGCAAATAGTAGAGCTTTCCTGAATGTTAAGTTACATAAAGGTGATAACTTGAAAGCCAAAATTGGTTTATTTTGTCTTTTAAATTAAGTTAAATTACTTCTGTCATTTCCAAGCCTAATTATATTTAATTTTACTACAGTTTCGTACGTTAAACGTGTGTATATCCATTTCAAGTTCACCATTACTTATTAAAGCATATTTTATAGAGGCAGAACATGGCGGAAATTGGAGTTCTTGAAGAATTTTTAATAACGAAAATCTTGGTACAGAATGTTTAAAAAGGCATAGGCGTACACAATACACCTTTGTTTATAATATTACGCCATAAAATTATAGGCTCACCACTGAATACCTCATAGAGGCGAGTTGTCGGTAAGAATAATGCACGCAAGTTGAGTGATTTGCGCCCAGAGGCGAGGGTTGTCGTCCCTAGCTTCTGCAATTCTAGACGTCGGACGATCAAAATACGTGAACCCAGGTGAACACCTTAAGAAGGCGTGGTACATGATTCAACACTAAAAGCGCTAATCTATAACTGTAGGTTTCTTGAAGCCAATTTGCGAAAAGTAAACAATAGCAATCCTAGACAATAGTTTTAGCCAACGTTTTAAACAAAATTGTTTCTAGTGTTACGAACTTCTGAGGCACAATCTCTGACGCCGGAACCTCGTGAATTCAACTGCGGCGCAAGAGATCACGCGTAACGAGTTAGTAATTCTGGATAAATATTTACTCATAAAGATGGCAAATACCATTATCTAGGATTGTCATTGGGAATTTTTTCCATATTGGCTTCGAAAAAAGGTAGAAATCAATTGATGTTTTCAGCGTTTATTTATCCACCACGCACTCTTAAGCAAGTGAAATACATTTCGCATTTGTACATTAAAAAATGCAAACAAAAAAAAGTAAAATTTTAACTGCTGGCTTACATTACTCCGCATTTTGTCGCGGCTGACACATCTCGCTTCAAGTGTGACAAAAGTTTTACTAGTTTCCATCCCGCTTTCTCTGTTGGCACAGATATTTTCTGTTGTCGGAAGCAAGTAAAAAGGAACTGAATGAAGAAGAGTGTTAAATTTCTCAGCCGAGATGAGTGGACATCAACTTTCTTGGAGGTACCTCGTATTGTTCCGTAGTAACAGCTGTTCACGGTCGCTGTGCAGGTAGGTCAAGTGATGTTTTGTTACCAAGCCAGACAATTCAGTTTGTAGCGCCCTGACTGTGCAATTGTATGTTCAATGTCATGATGTGGTACGCCCGTTATCCCATGCTTCCGTTCCCCATATTCCAGCATTGCTAAAGATTACTTTGGAATTTTCCTCTTGTTACTTTAAAAGGAAAATGTTATTGAATAGTTCTTAACGGTACGGTGAGTATAAGGGCTATAAGCTCGGATCCAACACGTTAGAGCATACAAAAAACAATATCATTAGAGATAGTGAAAAGAAAACGATACCTGAGGTAAATTATTTCTTATTTTCGTTGGGCGTTACGTCTCGTCGACAGCGAGATCATTAGCGACGGTTACACTGACAGAAAATTGTTTAGAAGGTGTTACACTGTCAAGAAATGTTGTGGTGAATATAAAAAAGTTTTTTTTGAGTGCCCACAATGTTTAGTGGTGACAAAAAAAACATAATTGTGGCGACCACAAAATTTACTTCTCAGGGTGGATGCAACAAAATAATGTTTTCTGTGTACACACAAGATTTACACAAGGACACTAACTAGGTAAGGAGTCGGCCATGGCCTACATCAAGAAACCATCCCAGCATTCGCCTCGTCTGGAGTGGTTTTTGGAAACCATAGTGAGATAAATAAAATTATTCTGATTCAGCTACATATGTTAAGTTAAAACTTCCTTCGAGGAGAATACGATGTAGCAATTACCAACCACAATAATATTTTTAGTGTCTTGCCGACAGTTACGTTACTGCGGAAGGTAAAACGCAGCTCTACACTAGTACAGTACCTGGGGGAAGAATCGGCCATGGTCTATATTAAAGAACTATTTCAAGCTTTCACCTGGAGCGATTTCGCGAAACATGGAGGGCTGAAATCAGGATAGCCATGTCAGAGAATCGAGTCTGGATCCTCCAGGAGGTGAGTCTGGCCCGTTACCGTTGCGCTACCTCGCTGATTCCCTACAGTTAGGACTTAATTTTCCTGTATAGGTAGTTGTAACTTCCCCTTGGTGTCAAGGAACAGCAGCCTATTAGTAGAGACCCAAAAAATCCGGGTTTTCTTTTAGGTACAAGCTGGAATTCCAGCAACTATAGGTCTGTATCACGTTCACAATCGACCGTTGACTTATTCAACTCTTCCTGGTAGTAGCTGAGCCAGTAATAAAACTGTAACTAAATGCAGTCTCTGTGTCAGCGAGCAGCTAATAACAGCTTCTGTCTGCATGATTTCATATTTGGAGGCTAGCCTACAGATCGGAGAAACCGTGAATTTTTTCGATGTCTACCTATAGGTGTAACTACAATGCAGAGGAAGTCCCATATTGTTACAACGCAACTTTTTCCGGACAGGTTGTTTAACAGTGGTGGTTGTAAGAATACCTGTGGTGATGAAGTGACGATAAAATATCTTTATGTATTTACAGCTACATTATTTAGTAGCATGGGGGTAGGTACGGCAGTCCAGCAGGCGAAGATAAAGTTCAAATAGCTCACGCGGCGAACTGCTCATTTACCGACTGTGCAATTGTGAATACGCTCTAAGGGCGTGGAAAGTAGTTTTATACGCTACATAATATCTCCATTTGAGAGCACTGCATGTTTTCTTGTTAACTCGTGATTTGGTTTACCGCCTGACAGATCATACAATTAATGCCACCCGCGGGCCTAACGTTGTCGGGTAGGCTTCCTCACTGACTTCTTTCGTACCCAAACTAAGAGACAGCGGCACTAACATTGCTGTCGTGGGAAATGTTACCTCCATACTACCAGCGCTCCTGAGAAATAGTCACGAACTATGCTGAACTGAAGAGATATTGAAATTGATGTGCTCCTAGTTGGTCAATGCAAAGGGGGAAAAATAAGAGGAAAATATTCAGCTACTAGTCACCTAGACGCGTTTACGAAAATGTAGTAGATATAATTTACTCCGTAGTAATGGTCAGGTGACCGGATCTACTCAGTTGCTGTATTTTGTCACGTTTTTTTTTTTTGCCTGAGCGTACATCAATTCGAAGAATAGTATTTTGGCGAACATTTTTAAAGATACAATTCTGCAGATTCTTCAGTCCCTGATCTGTCAGACCTGTACTATTATACCAGGTTAGAATAGTGCAGAATATCATTTTATACTGATGAAATATACATGAATAACGTTACAATTGTGTACTAGTGGCGCACCGTATACTGTACAAAAATGCTAGAGATAACCCCAAAACTTTTTCCTAGCAAGAAGGGATTGCAAATTGAGAGTTCTTAGACACACAACTGCTGTTTTTTGTATTAATAGAGAGTTTGTTATATGCGACTAAATTGAAAATTGTTAAAAATGTATATGTTTAGAAGGCATAATGATTAATAATTACGTAATTTATTTTGTAACTGAATTAAGTTCTGTGGTAACATTATTCTACTTGATAACGCTCCTCCAGACGCCTTACAACATGTATTTTTTTATGTACACATGCGCTTTCCTGTTAATCGTCTGCTGGCGGCTATCTACCCTGCCTAGCAAGTTATATTTGAGTGAATCCGGCGACGAGATCTTGCAGGCCGGTAGACTTTTATCCCATTACGTTCTTGCCCGATTTTAGAGTACTGTCTACTCTATCGAGTGGATCGAATATTTTCTTAAGTGCCTTACGTAGCGCTAGCACGAATGTCGTCGTCGTCGTCATTCCTAAAAGGCAAATGCCGTTTCCGTTGGTACGGCGCAGTTCCAGATTCCAGTCGTGGCGGAAGTGCTGCTCCAGACTAGAGACGGATGTACCGGGCGGACAGCATGTTGTACCGGTGAAAGAGAAAGTCTCTCTCCGGGCTGACTCATTGGCCATGTACGGCGCGTCGCGCGGGGGCGTTGTTGCTGGTGTAGCAACCGTGCGCCGAGCCTCTCGCTCGTGAACCCGGATGAAAGCACTCTTACCGAATATCGTAAAGGACTATATGGGAAACTACAGCTTTGTAGCATTATTAAAGCGCGATACGTGTTACCAACAGCGATAGCTGGGAACACTAGCAATATTCACAATCTTATGTTTCTATTTTCTATGGTAGTTATAAATTTACGGACTGAGTTTCTCTTAAGGCTCATAGTATGATAATGTATTCTAATAAACATATTCAATTTTAACATATAAAAATAATTACTAAAAGAGCATGTCTATTATCTAAAATCACGATTATATTTGAATTTATAAATATATATAAAACTACTCATAGAGCAATGTGCTACTGCAGAAGGAACAGCACTCATATCGGCGTGAATTGGAATTAAATAACACGTCTCCGGATTTTCTTATCAGTTTCCTTAATATCCTTGTACAATGTTTGTTCTTACCGTAACCGTGCTGTGCTTTATTGATGTTCTAGAAATTGCACCCTGCACCCTGACCGCCGAGCGGTGTGCATGATTCCTGTAGGTAGAGAGTTCGTTCGAAAACTCCTCGACGTGGTAATGGAGGTCTGCTCAGGTATAGCATTCAGAAACGGTTACATGCGTGTGTATCTATTTACAGTCCTCCGATTATATGTATGGATTGTTTTCCGAGAGCCGAAAATATATGTTTCCCAATCTCTTCCAAGCTATGCACCTCTTGATGCTGAATTTTCTAAAAGGTATAGGTGCGTATTTTTGTGATAGTATAACGCTGAATACCTGAAAGAGATGAACTATCAGCGATTACAGCACGTCAGTTCTTCGACTTGTGCCTAGAGGCTATGAGGCGTGATGCGCGTGCTTATGTCGTCCTTATCGCATCCGCACTTCCAGGCCTTGGACGCGCAAAATACGAGCTGTAAGGGAGACCTTGAAGCGCGCATCAAATGCCGCAACGAGTCTATACTCTGTCCACTCTAAGGTTGCAGCAGAAATAAAAATTGCTAACTAAATAAATCAAAGCAATTGAATTATACCTTGATTCCTCACATTGTGATTGTGTTGTAGCATAGTTACCTTGCATTTTTCAATATTTCAAATGAAATTTTCGCTGTGCGAAAAATGTTATTGACATTCACTTGGCTGGATTAGCTGCAACCTTAGAATGGATAGAGTATAGCGCTGAACTATCGTGCAAGATTCCCGCCGATATATTTTTACTATGGGACTCCAAGCGGTGGCCGAATAATTTTACGGTACGAAGTCTGTAGTACAGTTCAGCGCACGTTCCGGGTTCGATTCCTGGAGGGGTCAGACCGGATTTTCGCGTGTGGGAATAACGGTGGACGACGCCGTTGTTCGGGGGTTTTCTCGGGGATTTCCCGTTTCCCCTGCCTCTTCATTCCGGCACTTCTCCATACTCACTTCGTATCACCCCTCACCAGCGCTAAAGACCTCGATGTTAAGCTCTGTCCCAAATCTCTCACTCACTCAGCGCACGTTTTTTCTGAGTTTCACGTACATATGGTTAGTACATTTTAAAGTACGGCAATCTGAATAGGCCATTTTGTTCTATGTTGGAAGGCTTCGATGTATTAACAATGACATTCCGTTTTTCTTCGAAGTGTATTTTCTTTTTAAACTGTTACAAGTTGGAGCCAGGTACATTGAGGGATGGAGGTCTTTAATAAAAGAAATTAAAAAAAATAAGGCTAACCTAATATATGCATAATTACTTACACCAAAATAATCTCTATCAGTCACTAATGGTTAATTACTATTAAACAAACATCAACCAACACAAAAAACTACTTTTTACATAAAGGTTATAAAATCTAAATAATATCACACAGTCCTTTATACAAGTTCTGTGTTCCTGAAATATCTCTCTCACCATTTACAAATGGTGGACCCACTGTCCTAGCACGAGCACCGAAGAACCTCTTGTAACCCAGAAACTCCTTCGTCACGATACTAGCCGCAGTCAACCTCGCCAGACGCCCTAGAACACTTCTCTCCGCTCTTCACTATCACATCAACTTACACCAGACACCAACCGGTCAAAAACTCTCTTGTCTCTGCCGCAGCTCTCTTTTATACCCTTACTGTAAAGTCTCCAATTCTCTCGGCAAGTCTTTATCTCAAAGGTCTTAGAAGCAGATCGTATTTGGGTCAATCACCATCCTGCAGGATAGAGTACGCACACGAATGATCTAGACAATGATATCTGCTGTTACCCGAGATAGGTGAGCAATTGGGCGCCGCCGCGCGTCTCAAAACGGTAACATGAGCAGTATAGTGCACAACCGAACCTCTTTACTCTTACCGCTGCTATATCAGCTTACACTACTCTCCAATTATCGCGACGCCACAATGGTAACACGAGCTGTACAGAGCACACGGAGATCTCTTAGCTCGGCCGCCACTGTATCTTCTTGCACTGCTCAGGCAGATAGTCACGGCTCGCGTCAGAACATTGCCGCAATGAGCACACGTGAATTAATTTCGTAAAGAACTTATGTACTAACAACTGCAACGCGTTTAAAGTGCCTTGTAGGCGATCCCCTTAAAAGTTCCGCCTTGCCTACTCTATTTTGCGTGACCCAGAGCTCTGCTAACACGCGGTCACAAGGGTAACTATTGCTTACTCGCGACTTGGCTCTTCGCCCCTACGCTCAGGAATGTAATATACTTGCCTAAATTTAACTATAAAGTATCTTGACAGAAAATTTAAGGACGCTGCCTACCTCGGAGCCCTGGCGAGAAAGAATAGGGCTTAACATATTAAATTTTTTTCTGTGGCACTCGGTCACCTTTTGTGATATTGCTTCCGGACGAAAACCATTTTCTGCGCTGAGAAAAGGTTAATATTGCTACGTAAATAAAATTGCTAAAAAGAAATAATGAACAGACATTTTCATGTGTTATTTGTGTGTAATAATGTTTTATTGCCCACAATTTTCATGGTATTGAAAAAAATTGCCTACACGATCCATAGCAACGTACACGGCACCGAGACGAACAAGAAAGTCAGCGGTGGCATATATGTAACTGCAACCGTTACTAAGCCAGGTGAAAAATCATTTAACCTGTAAAACCCAATGCTTGCTCCCGCCGTGGCTTCAAGGTAGGCAGCGCCCTTAATAGCTAAAACAAAATCTGGAAATGTCCATTATAGCTTTTTGCACGTGCACAGAAGAAAAATAAAAAATGGAAATAAGGAAATGAAAACTGGTTGTTAGTCGCGTAACATCTCTTAAGCGCTATTATAAAATACATTTTATACAGGTTCATAGGTATGTTTATTAGTGAAATTTATCTAACGGTATGCACTGCGAGTCGTGACCTAGCCAGACAGCAACCTTAAGAAGGCTAAAAGCATTTATTGAAATTTATAGGTTTTTTTTAAAAGTCACTATGGTAAATCGTAGAGGACAGCCAGTGACTACAGAGTTGTTTTAATTTGTGAGGTAATGCTTGACCAAAATGGTGCAACACTTTAAATTCTACTCTTCCGGCGAATCCAAAGGTTTAACTTTTAACATGTATTTAGGCCACATTCAAATCAGACCAACTATTTTTCCCCTCATATTCTTTATTTGTATGACTGATTGCAGCATAAACATACCTACGTTAAAAGTTCAACTGCCATAGTTGCACCGTAGCTCTAAATTTCGCAATAGCGAAAAATAAAGTAATTCAATATGGCTGCTGAAATCGAGCCTTAAGTGGCCTAAACGTTAAGTTTACTGTAGTTGTAGCGGAAATCTTCCCATGGGTGCCGAGACTAGGTGGCTGGTCGTAATATATGTGTACTAGTAATTTGTTTCCTTCAATGTTTTTACTTGTATACGCCTTGGACTCTCATTCGGGAAGACCCGGGTTCGATCCCCGGCTCCGGCTATCCTCATTTCGGTTTTCCATGATTGCCCTAAATTTCTCAAGGCGAATGCTGGGATGGATCCTCAACAAAGGCCATGTCTGATTCCTCTACCAATTCCTGTCATTGTACCAAGTTGTGTCACCGTCTCTAATGACCTCGCTGTCGACGAGACGTGAAGCCCACTTACCTAATTTTTCATGTAGTTCATTGACTCAGGAACTACAGCTGGATTCCAACCTTCCAGCTGCTACTATGTATCTTCGAAACATGACATCATCTCTTCCATACCTAAAGATAAAAAAAAAAGTTTAAATCAGAGTTCTGTAATAGACTTGCGACTTGCGTCCTATTCATTTCTGATATCAACCACCGATATTAGCATCATTCTAAACCGTCCGTTCAGTGCAGGTTGGCCGCTTAGGTGGACGGTAATTTCCCGTTTAAGGTCTAGAAGTGCGGAATCGGTAAGGACGACGCAGCACGCGTATTACGCCTCATCCTAGCCTCTATAGGCGCAACTCACTTTACCGATGTTCAGGCTTCTTGCCGATAGAGCGTCATTAGGAGATATTCAGCGGTAACACGTGTTAATTTATGATGTCAGTTCCTTTTTGCAGATTCTTTACTGAAATTCTCATACTTAAATTACTGTGAAAACACCTATTTTCGGCTGTCCTATAAAATAATTTTTTAAGAGTTGGTGGACGGTAGCTTTCTCTTTACGTGTGAGTCACGGAAACAGGGAAGGCGATAAGTCGAACATAACATGTCCGTCTAACACCTCATCGCCTCTAGGCGCAATGTGCTAAACTAGCATGCTGTATTTTCGTAGAATGTGTTTTTAAACGGAACTTCAAGCGATGGCACTGTTATTTTATTTGTGGAAAGTTTATGGTAATGTTCAATGCTCATTTCTATGTCTTAGTTTTGCGCTTACGATTGAAATTTTCTCATTGTTTCCAGGCGTTCTATGAGAATAAAAACACTTATTCGCTAAGAATTTACGGGGTATTAAAAATAAAGACGAAACAATCTTACATAACTGCGGACCACATCGAGATGAACAAAAATGTCATTGGTGGCAAATATGCAGGTTCGATAATTTTTAAAACGCACCTAATGAAAATTAGCATGTAAATCCCTAGCCTTGCTTGTCCTAATATTCTGATTTAGAATACGCCCTTAAAAGACACAAACATATTCGCTCATCATCAGGCTGCATGGGTCGATGGTTTCCCAACATTTTAAAAGATAATCACATTTCAGCAGTAAATTCCTCGTTGTTCTATGACAGACGAAGTAATCTTAATTCATTTATTTTGAAGTATTTCTTTTATTATTAACTGCATTAAGGGCATTGGTACACGGAAAATAGAACATTGATAAACTACACATGGTTACTTTCAGAACTGCGTAACGTTACGTGCACTGAAAACAAAATTGGCAGTTTCAAGTTCATTTATGAGACGTTTGTGAGGACTTTAGTATTTCACATCCACGTTCAGAACGCCTGCTAGTGAACAATTAGTTTTATGTGATGAAACAATTGAGGGAAATAATGCAATTAAGAGCTGTTCTATATGACTTGAAGTACTTTTATTACTAGTATGATCAATTTGGATTTAAGGAATGCCCCTCCCCCTTTCACAAGCCTGCCCTAATTTATTCACTTTGACAACGAGGCTTAAGGGAAGGACTCGCGGGGTTCCCGCCAGGACCAGGTACACACTACATTCTCAGAGACCCCACAGAAAGGAGCCTTCATGGTGTAGAGTTAAGACGATGTGGTCGTGGACTTGGATATCCCGGCAATTCACCTTCGACATGGTCGGGAACCCCTTACGCCCTAGTGGCTGCCGTACCGAAGTTTTTAAATTCGTTAGAAAACATGGTTGCGCTCTACACAACTAGTGATTGGTCAAAGAAGTAATATAAGTACTTTAAGTCATAAAGTAAAGCTTACATTTTCAATTTTTTTTCTCACTTATTATGAAATCACATAAAACACACTGTTCACGAGCCAACATTTTGAACGTGGATGTGAAATACTAAAGTCCTCACGAACGCCTCATAAATGCAGTTGAAACTGCCAATTTGGTTTTCAGGGCACGTAACTTTATGCATGTAAGAACAGCGGCCGCTCTGAAAGTAACCATGTGGGGTTTAACAATGTTCTGTTTTCCATGTACCAATACTCTCAATGTAGCGTGCTATAAACAGCGCTAAACACAAAAAATATTTCAGCATTTCAAATGGTGATTAAAATTCAGCATTAGCATCTGAACTATTTGTTTTCAGCTTCACTACACTATTGGTTTAGATAATTAAAAATATAATTTGTGTTTAGCTAGGCAATATAGAGCATACTCATAGGCAAAATGAAGAAAGATGAAAAGAAAAAAAGTTTATTCGGATCACTATGTGGGTATAGGATATAATATATATATATATATATATATATATATATATATATATATATATATATATGACTTACGCAACCACTTGTACTCAGAGCACAAAGTAATTATCTTCGTTATCAGTTTGCATCCTTATCTGTAAACCTTAACCAGTATTGGTAATCGGCCTGGACGTTGGTCAGATACTTATTGGTCGGCATAATGAAGTATTTGTTTCCTAAACGTGATTTTGTAATACACGATAATCACCTTTTATAAACAAAAGATTTCAATATCAGAAAAAATTAACAATTTTCATAATCAGGCAGGTCTTTGATACTAACAGTGGACTGAGTGAAGTGTTTTCTTCCTGCCTGTTACTAGCAATTCACGATAGTAACACGTTGCAAAATAAAGAACAATTTCTTTTTATTACCAAATACGTATTCAATATCTGAGAATTACCTGTTTTCGTTACCGTACGTCGTACGGCGCTACTGTATTTGCCTAGTTCTAATGTACAGATTTGGGCCTAACAATAGTAATTGGACAAGAAAACTGGTCTTACATCAAGTGACAAGTTGTGGTGGTGCTTATTTACTCAACATGACGACGTAAACGAAAATGTTCTTAGACTTATGACTAGTAAATGGACGGTGTTAGGCATCAGTAGACTATGCGTCAATTTTTAGTTATCAGTAAAACAGGCTTTAAGTTTTTCAAATTTTAAACAGTGTTACAAAATGTTTTTTTTTTTACTCCTATGGTGTCAATATTCGTAACCACAGGATACAGGTACAAAATACTTTTTGAAAGACTGTTTCAAAGCAGAAAAAAATAATTTATACCTTACTAACAAATCCCAGTAAGTCTATTAATGCACAACATTGTCAAATTTATAACTCAACTCACCCCGCACTTCCCACCGAGTAAGGTGGCAAGACAGTAACTCGTTAAATTCGCTTTCAAAAGGACCCGAGTTCGGTTCCCGGCTCCAGTCGTCCTGATTTCGGTTTTCATTGGCTTTCTCAAATCTTTTCAGGCGAAATCTGTGATGGTTTTGTAACAAAGGCCATGGTCTAGTCCTCTCCCGATTTCTTCGTTATATCATGTAATACGTTTCTAATGATCTCGTCGGCGAGAAGTAAAGCCCACTTTATTCTTACCTTACCTTAAGCTTCCTTTCTTTCCTCAAATAAACTGATCCCCTACAGTAATATTTAGCCATTATAATGAGGACACACCATATTGTAAGAGCAACAATGTTATTTCATACAGCAAAGGAGGAAAGCCTGAGCAGTGGACTTTGGTAATTTATAGTTTACAATGATTTTACTCACAGACAGGGTATTTGGGATGGAAGGATGAATAGTATTCTCGTATCTTTATTTGGACCCTCAAAACATATTCCAGTTACATGACTTGAAGATTAAAACCATTATTACGTCATGGGAGCTCCATGATGACTGACGTAGATAGAATATTTCCTTTATTACTTAATGAAAACTACTAGCAATCATATCGATACGTGTTGCAAAACAGGAATTAATCTGATGCTACCTAACTCCGACATCAAAGGGAAAACTTAAAAATACTGGCTGTAATATTTCAGCTTTCAGAATACATTTGTAGGTTTTTAAATTTAGAATTTGTGATGAAGAGTCTTTCACCAATGATCTTTCTAAGGTTGGGTTGCATTTGTATGATGATTATGTTTTCCAAATGTACCTTTACAGTTTTAATTAGTATTTATTTTTTGTTTATATTTTTTATTGGATTTGTGTTCTTTACAGCATTGCTGCGCAATATAGAGTCGGTTTAAAGTTTATTCTGGAAATTTAAAACGAAAAGTGAGCAGTTATCAGCCAACATACAAACGCTTCTGATTAATTAATATAAATCTACTTATTTTTCATTCTGAAAACATCACGAAGCTGGCACACCCTATGTAAGTGCCTACGGAATATCTGTGTCTGTATCCGACTGTTACAGCATATTTAGCCTATTTTCCGAAGGAAAAAGTAGACTTATGAGATCACATTTCTGTCCGTCAGTGTGTGTTGGTGTGTGTCCATGTGTATGTGTCTCCCCTTAACAATTTTTGAACCAATGGACCGAATTTAATCAAACATTGTACACATAGCCTATTCTATATACAGAGCTGACTTTACTTTCGTGGATTTCGTTCAACCTGTGTTCATATTTTCAAAATGGTGGCCATTCTTATATTTTTAGCATAGCGTTAGCTTCAACTGATTTTACATATCGTAGGAAATATTTTTCAGAATTAAGTCATGCTTGGTACACATAAACTGCATGCAAAGCTGACTTTACTATTGTGAATTTTGTTCAACACGAATTTATATTTTAAAAGTGGCGGCTATTATTATATTTTTAGCATATAACATATCATAGGAAATATTTTTTCAGAAATTCGCCAAACTTGATACACATGTTCAAGATAGAAGTCTGATTTGACTTAGTGTAATTTGTTCATCTTGTATATATGTTTTTAAATGGAGGCAATTTTTATTTTTAGGATAGCATTTTACATCGTAGGAAATATTTTTCAGAATTTCATCAAACTTGTATTAAATGTACTGCATAGAAATCTGACTTTACTTTGTGTGTTTAATTCATCATTAATTAATATTTTCAAATTGGCAGCCATTTTAAAGTATCAAGCACAGAATTACATATCTCAGGAAATTTTTTTCTAAATTTCATCAAATTTAGTATACATATACAAATTTGTAACCTGACTTAACTTTTGTTTATTTTATTCGTCCTGTCTTTATATTAAAAATGCGGCATTTTATTTAGTTTGACATAACAGAGAAATTTTCTTCCGATTATTAATAATCTTGATAGACATATACACATTTAAATTTTGACTCGACTTTTTACTGCGTTTTTCGATTAACTTATATATTTTTTTCAAAACGGTAGTAATTTTTCTATATTTAGAATAATTTTACATATCCAGTGAAATATTTTTTTTTCTAATTTTATTAAACTTAGTACACATATACAATTTAAGCATGCAGACCATACTATTGTGTATTTCGTTAACGATGTATTTAAATTTTTTATAATAATTGATTCCATTTTCGTATTTTATCATACTGTTACATATTTGACGAAATATTTTTCAGCAGTTCATTAATCTTGGCCCACATATTCTACTTGGTTAGTTGCCTGGGCTTTTATGTATTGCTGTAATATATTGGAAACGGCGGCCATTTTTATCTTTATGATAGAAAAACTTCAGAAAAAAAATTTTTAGCTAATGTTATTGAACTGGGCGCGCATCTCAGTAAGCTGACATTTTTGTATATTTTGTTTATATTGTGTCTAAATTAATAATGTTCTTTAATTTTCCTAGAAGTAGTAAACGATTTAAACTTTCAGGGTCAATTTCAACCTACTTCAAGGAAAGTAGGCTTTTGAGTTATAGCTCAGGGCAATTTGACAAAAATAAGGCCCAACCCGGACATTTGAAAAAATAAGCTGAAATTTTTTTGGAGCTATTCAAAATTCCACATGGAACAACATACCCAAAGTCACAAAGTTTCACAGTTTGGGAAAATTTTTGAAAAAACATTTAAATGTTTCTAATCTTAAATTTACAGGGTATTGTATTAACTGCAGGATTAATTCCATTTGTAAGAATTTTTAATTACTTCTTTGAGCCTCAATCACTGATTGAACAAGTAAATTAATCACACACTGGTGCATAATTAATAATTTTTTTAATTTAGCTATTAATTTTTATGTACTTTTTTTTTAATGAATGCTAATTCCTTATTGAAATTGTGTGTCGTAATTTTTATTAAAAAAAATTATTTGAAAAAAAAAAAAAAAAAAAAAGAAACTTTAAAAGGCGCTTTTACTGTAAGTCACTAGAAATTAATATGCATTTCCCCTTCAAAATTCGAGATCATCACTGCGTTTGCGGTATGAAATCTCCCTGAAAATTTACTCATTTAGATTTGACTTGTGAGGCAATAATCTGTTATATTACTGTAAGTTTCTTTACATTTTCTCCTTGTTTACGTACATTAGAATATTTCTAAGTTTACGAGTTGGCATTAGCAATTACTTCGGGATTAAGGATCATCCTATTCTTCATCATCCAATATATCGGGACGGTTTTCCCATCAATAGCCTGCACAGTAGCCACACATCGATGTGCAACTGACACCGCTCCTCTTGCAATCGCAGTTCCTCTTGCAGCCAGTTTTACAGTTGCAAGCAATAATGTGTAGTCAGGCAATATTACACCCCTCCAATCTTGAACCTAGAGCAAGAAAATTAAAAAAAAGTATAAAGTGTAAGAATTGTGGTATAATTTTATCTTCTGTTTCAAGTTGAAACTAAAACTGAGGAGAGAAAATTGGCACGAACGAGAGTAATTTGGAGTCTTATCTGGTGATGTACGCGGTAAGAATGCTGCCCTACTGCAGACGTTGTAGGTGGAAGCATGGCTATGTCAAATATAGTCTTGATCGACTGTTTTGTGACTGTTTGTATGTGAAGTAGATGTCTTGTATTGTCCAACTTGTCTGCAATGTTGGTACCATACAAGGAAAGAAGAAATGATTCCCCTGCAGAAGCGATTTCTTCCGTGTAGCGTCCAACTTGTTGAATAAATCACCGATTTTATCTCTGACTTCATAATTTCCACAGAACTTTGCGAAGGCACTCTTTCTCCCTTTTCTAAATTGTATAGATGTTGTATCGCAACCCGTCGCAGCATAGAATAAAATGAGAGTCGAGCGCAGAACTCCGAGATTCGCTCTCAGTTTTTTGGGGTTAGCAATTTTTTTTATTTTACCAGCAGTAAGCATCTAGACATCAGTTGTCATTTTAAAAAACTAATTAAAAGGACCGGTAAATCTATATCTTCTACCACAGAAATTGAATTTCTTCCAGTCCTTGCAAGTTTTAGGCAAGTTGAAACAATGATTGAATCGGCATCTGCAGGAGCATGGATGACATCAATGCCAGCTGACTGTAAATATCTGGACAACAGGGTGAAGAAACACACCTTGTTGTTCTAATTGGTCAGAAACATTCCCTGGGGCACAATTACTGGTAGGTTATCGTTTACAACTGTTTTTCCTGACACCTTTCCTGTTCTTCTGGTGTGCTATTCATATTTTGTCTTGGGAGAAGAATATCCATCGAAAATAACTGTAACCCTTGGACTGTAATTCTCTTTGATATATTTCACATACTGGAGACAAATATTATTGTAGCTCTTCCACACGACACGATGTACAAGGAACCCATCATCCACGATATATTCTGGATTTCGAGGGAGTTAACTTTCACAAAGTCCTAACTGCTACAGAACTTTGAAGAGTGCTGATTTTGTACCCTTTCGCATTCCTTTAAAATTAAAAAGTGCAGGTGGTTGTGCTGCTAATTCATACTTGAAATACTTAGTTGAGGAATTTTGACGACACAATAGTTTCAAGCGACACTTTTACCCGGAAGCAACTCTGCATATACCGCCTTAAATCGCTTAGTAAGTTCAGAATTGGTCATTAAATCATCGAAAAGCAGGATTGATAGAGAAACTTGTGTTAAAAATGTGCACGGATAGCTCAGGTATAGGTGTAGCCAGTCATCATTTGAACCACTGTATTCTTTGCGTAAATTATTTCCCAAAGATTCTCATGATGGCTCCCACTGCTCCCGTATGTGACATGAGTAGACGGAAACCACGCAGTCGCAAAATGATACTAGATAAGCGATTGTCATTATCTGCAGCCAGGACAGGTATACGCATAAAGTGGTTGATCCAAATTTACCACACAGGAAGTCTGTCCCCTACTTTCAAGTGCAGACAAGAGACACGTGTGAATAGTAGAAGGATTTGAGGGAGCCAAATTTATATATTGTAATGGGACAGTAGCAACTGTTGCTAATTCTAGCGAGCAGTTTCTAGACACAGCATCCATGAATCCACTCCAACTTGGACATGGTGTTACGTTGAACAAGTCTGTCCACATCCACAAAGAATCACTGAAACGTGATTGTAATGCAATGGTGCCAATACATGCATTCGATCCATAAAGATCTGCGTTATCGACTGTATTTATTTTTATTTATTTATCCACGAAGTGTTCGGCCACTGGCCGGTTTAGAACAGATCGTGTTCAAACAGACAAACTACAAAAATTACATATAGTTGATGTTGTATTATTAAACGTAAACCTATAAATTATTGTACAGTTAAAACAGTTTAGTTACATAAGGTGAGAGTTATTTATTGTTATGTTTCATTTATCTTTAACAAACAAAAAATATACCTGTCGCAACCAGGGTCATTTTCTTATATTTTAATTTTACAGTCTGAACTAATTAATTTAGTGCCTAAACGATTGTAATTGGTCAATTAGATGTTGCGCTGTTGTAAATTTCTAGTAAATACAAGGTATAAGTAATTTTTTTCAAGATAGCGTATTACCCCCAAATGAGAAACTATGGAACTATTAATATGTTGTATAGGATGTTCTTATGAACACCTAAACCAAGTTCCAGCTTGTTTTTTTTTTTTTTTTTTCAAATGTCCGCGTGAAAACCTAATTTCACTGGACTATTATTCTAGAAACTTCTTGTTAATATTTTTGAAATCTACACTTCGACCATATAACAAAATGTTTGGACTGAAACACGCTCTCCAAGGCGGACTCGTATTCGGGAGGACACGGTTTCTGTTCCCCGTACGGTCATCCCAATTTCGATTTTCAATAACTACTCCATGTGAATGTCGGGAGAATTCCTTTACACAGGCCATGGCTGATTCTGCCCACTTTTCATGCCTGACGCTGTCTATAGTGACCTCTCTGTCAACGACACGGTAATCCTAAATATCTAGGCCTACTTACTTTAAACAGAAACACGGTCTTTAGGCCAGTTGTTCCATCAGTGGTTAGTAATCTAGATAAAATATATTCTTCAGTTGGACCTGATGTGCGGTCTATGAACTCATGCTATAGCTAGTCAGAGAGTTAATTTATTCTCTGGCTAGCTAACAGGCCGTGAGAGGTCCTGATAAATACTTAACAGGAGAATAGTGGCAAGGCGATTTACAATATAGCGATGACATTGACAAATGCAAAGTCATGTGAATCTGAGGTATTATAGCATGAAACGATAACTGTATACGAATGTATGGACTACATTAAAGAGAAAGAAAACAAATTATGTAAGCGAGTAAATGCTTTTAAATAACGTATCTCTAGCCTAGTGTTTAAACTGATTATAACACACGTGTGCTGTGCATATACAGGGATAGTTCCAAAATTGTTTGCCATTAATTAAAATTAAAATTGTGTTCGTTGCTAAAGCAATTTGAGGCACACCTGCCACGATAATATCTCATTACTTATTACCAGCGTTTGGTAACTCTGTCTGAAACTATTACACCCATGCTTTGTTCAGTGCATGTTTTGATAATTTTACTTGCTAAGCAAATATTCAACTTTGACAGTAATTTATGAGTATAATACAGGCGGTATTTATGCTGAAATGAATTAAGTGAAAATGTTAATACTGTACAGAAAGAACATGTTAAAAAAATAATACTCTTATCAAATTCGCGTATCGGCCTATTTCAAAGTGTCTGTGACCTTACATGTCTAGTCTCTATAATGTCACTTTGAAAGATTTAATTTCCTGTAGGGACTTTTGAAACGAAAAAATATATAAACATAGCACACTTGCTAACATCATTCCAGTATTCGAGATAAAAATACTACATTTATAGTAACTATATTTCCAACATACACAAAACACCACCCTGTCTTTTAACACATTGGTAACTAACAAGAGAGTAAAAAGTTACAATACAGCATGGTTGGGCTCTCAACAAGAGAACAAGCTAACAGGATGTTAGCTAGCACCCTGTCAGAGGGAGTAAGTGTGCAAGTCCCGGTAAACGTTGGCAACGCCGCTAATGAGTAGCGAAGTTCTGAAGTATGCTAAAACAAAAATGTGATGGCCTACGATCTCGGATACTTTCCACAGCCACTAGTTATTTTATTTTAAACAACCATCAGCCGAGAATATTTTCCACTCCTCTATAAACTATCCCAAGTACAAATGCACATTTCTGAAATTAAATTTTTTATTTTCTACATTGAACAAGTACCTTTTTGGAAAAAATTATAATTTTTGTGTAATTTGTGGCGCAAGTTTACATTGACAGCATATAGGGCTGAGTCCCTAAGACTCTTAAAAGGTCCGTAAAATCCCCTTACTTTACCTCTACAGAAAAGGAGCAGCAATGTCTTTGAAGAACGTGGGCGCATTTTCTGTTGGTTAAAGATTAAGGGCCGATATTATAAACCTCTTTCGAATAACAACCAACTGATATCCCCATAGAGAAAGCATTGGTGAGCAGTTGGTTGTCATTTGAAAGAGGTCTATAGATACGGCCCTGAAACATTGATTAATACATCAATTTACGTTGTCTTCAATGAAGCTGACAAGAGGTCTAACCATGTATATTTACATTGTCCGCGATACGGGTTCGATTCCTTGCGGATCCGGACGCGGGTTCTTCGCATGTGGGAAACGTGGCGGACGTTGTCATTGTGGCAAGTGTGTTTTCTCAGGGAACTTCCGTTCCCCCCCTACCTTTCTCATTCCGTCACTGCTCCACACTCTTCTCACCTAACCTCATCCGTTCCTCGAGCCGGCGGTAGGCGACAGGCCCAACCTTCACCTAGGCCTTCTCTCATATACGCTGTGGCCCTGCCAGAAGGCGGGAATACGTGGTTGATACTCATTAAATGCAACATTTATAAATTAGGAAATTTTACATTATTATTGTATTTACTCACGGATGCTATTAAATCAGGAGAATCAGTGTGCTACCTGTTTACAAATTACGAAACAGTACTCACCAAACAGAGCAAAAATCACAAAGGTTAAGTACGTTTATTTAAACGTGTCTCAACTACAGAATATTATCTTGACGACGAATAGATGTTTCCTCACCACGCATTTCACAAATATGTCTTGAGGTGGAGGGCTTTTGATAAAAAAAACCACACTACTGATGCAATTGCTGTGTACTTCAAACGGCTCTTTTACGTTATCATGATTCTTATTCGAAGAAAATACGCACGGATTGCAAACACGTCTCAAGTTATCTGCTTCAGAGCTTAAATATAAACGAAAAGCGAGAGACGGATCGTAGACTAGAAGTCGTATTGCAGTCAAATAGCGTTAATCTTACTCTTTGACGTCGACTTTTGAAACAGTCAACACGCCGGAGACCATGAAGCTGCTCATCGTTCTTGTTGTCTTGCCAGCAGTAATTAGTTCTTTCGACAAACTGACGTAAGTAATACAGAAAGTTGATACAAATAATTATTTTATCAAGAAATATAATGTGACATGGTATTCTGCTTCTGATGTTTGGGTGGAAACATTTTACAGGCTTAGAGTCTGTGTCCCTACTTGGAAGTGTCAGTAGATTGGTCATAGTTATTAAGGGTACTTTCCGACTATGTCACTTATGACTGTGTAGAACGTCGAGTATAATAGGTTTACTAAACCCACTCCACGGGCCTACATGGCGTGTGTTCAAGCACAGCGTTTAAATATTGCTTCACGACCGTCGACAAGTTTTCATTTTCATTTTCCGTTTTATACGTACCTTTTGTGGAAGGGAATATTGTTAAAATGTACGGCTTTTAGAGTTGCTTAGTCACCTTCAGTAGTTAGTTCTTTTCAGGCACACATTAGTCATTTTTATTTATTTTTCGGTCATAAATATATAGCGACAACTTGAAGTCTCTATCAGGTGAATTCCAAACAGGAGGACTGCATGTCAGGTGAGCGCCCTGCACATAAAGGTGACGTGGCAGGTTTATTAGTGAACAGGAGTAGACCTTATAGTGTCCGTGTTGTCCCAGGCTCCGATAACGCGAACTAATATCAGCCAGACGTAACTCTAATAGCAGTTGTATTCAGGAATTGAAAAGCCAGCAACATGATGATAATAGGCTAGGAGATTAAAACATGCATTCCTTAAATCTGAAAAATAAATTAAAATGTTCCGTTAGTCCAGTAACTGAAACACTATATTCTTAAAAAAAATCAGTTCATGTTGACATTGCACTTCAGTGAACTGCTCGATATTTTCTGTCATTGTTACCGTTACAGAGGATGTATTTAGAATGCGTTATTTATACCACGAAATACGAAAAATCTCGGTAAAAACTATTTATTCATGTTGATTAATTTTTTTTTTTCATCACATCGACAGGGAAAATTGAGACTGCATGTTTAGATTCCTACAAGGAAGAGAAAATACAATATTATATATATGGAAGGTGCATTTCTTATGTTCTTGAATATAGTTGGAATTTTCTTTTCGGATCTTAATTACCGAAATATCGTTTGTATGAAATGGAAATATGTTTGCAATTTGTATAACAGAAATTCCTATAGTTAATATTATGCGTATAAGCAATTACTAAAATTTCATTATACTTATTTGTACACAACCAGTTTTAAAAAATTATACAATAAGGTCTAAATCCCAGGTATACATAATTAACGAATTAACGTAAGGTGGGAAGTGCTTTGGGCATTATTTAGTAAGTTTGAAAAATTTATTCGTGGGTGACTTTAAAGAATATATATAACGTAATTCACACAAACAATGACAAAAATTCTAAAATGTATTGTTTCCTCCAAGAATATCACAATTTTTAGCCTATTTTCCGAAAGATAAAAAATTAGGCTTATTAGATCACTCCTGTCAGTGTGCCTAGATGTGTGTCTGTGTGTGTATCTGTGTGTCCCCCCTAAAAATTTTGAACTAGGAGACCGAATTTCATCAAACTTTGTACACATATAGGCTTTATAATCTGAACTTCACCGAACTTGTTACACATATACTACGTACAACCTGACTTGACTTTTATGTATTTCCTTCACACTGTGTTCGTACTTTCTAAATGGTAACAATTTTATTAAGCACAATATCCCATAACTTCGGAAAGGTTTTTTTTTTCATGAAATATGATACACACATACCTACTACAAATAAAGGTGACTTGATTTAGTGTGGCTATTTTTTAGATTTTTAGCATAGTATTCCATATCTTAGGAATATTTTTATTTATTTATTAATTTTTTTTCCAGAAATTTACCAAACATGGTACACATAAACTACATATAAAACTAACTTGACTTTTTATTTTTCGTTCATTCTGTGTTGATATTTTCGAATTGGTGGCCATTTTTATATAATTAGCATAGTATAATAAATCTTAGGATGTTTTTTTTTCAGGATTTCACCAATCTTGGTAAACATATAGAGTACTACATACAAAGCTGACTTTAACAGTGTATATTTCGTTCAGCCTGTGTTCCTATTTTCAAAATGGCGGCCTTTTTTAAAAATATTTTAAACATAGTATGACTTACACGATGAAATATTTTCAAAAAATTAATTCAAATTTGGTACACATAGTGCATATACAGAGCTGACTTGACTTTTGCCTAGTTCGTTCATCCTTTTATAATTTTTTGAAAATTGCTGCTAATTTACCTTTATGATAGAAATACATATCATATATTTTTTTCCTTAATTTCATTATACTGGGTATTCGTACATTAGTTAATAAGCTGACTTATCTTTAGTCTGTTTCGTGTATGATACGTCTAAATCAGTATTTTAATGCAATATTGCTGGATTGCGTAAACGATTTTAACTTTGGGTTAGTCTGCACTCCCTTCAGGGAAAGTAGGCATATCAGTTATGCTGGTAACTTCTAGTTTGTTATTTAAATAATGTGTATTACAGTCAGAAAAGTAATGAGATAAATATTTTGAATAATATATTTGCAGATACAGTTCATATTGCAATTTTTATTTATAAAAAAATAATCTATCACGACAGTAGCCGCAGTATCTTATCTACTCGTTCTTGATGCAGTAAGGTCTGAAGAGATATGGGGGACTTTTAGTCGATTATATTCTTCCTCAGTAGTATTCAAATGTGCGGTAATTTATAAGGAATTAGAAACCTTCGTTCTTGCAAACATTTGTCACATGTTAGTTTGATACAACAATTATGATCTTAAGTTGGAATTAAATATTTACTTACATGTGTTTGCATTTCTTGAGGTTTTAATTTTTGATTACACAAATATGATATTTAAAAAGTTATTTGTGTCTTGAATATAAATTATAATACTATTTATATGCCATTATGTCAAATATACAACATTGAAGGATTAAAATTAAATCGATTCTTACATTATTTATAAGTCACGAATTTTATTTATTATTTTTTTAAAATGTTTTGTAGGCATATCCATTTCAGCAAACAATATTAAAAATAATGTTACACAACGAATTAAAAACTAAGCAATTGTATGTATTACTTTTAAGGATACGTAAATCTAATGTCTCATTTCATCAAATTTTTTGCATAAAACTATGAATTGTTTAAGAAATGACAAAGTATGACATATAACGGGACGAAAATTGTTCTCAAGTTCAATGGAATTGATATTACATAATATTTTATATTCACTTGAAATTGTTTTCAGTATATGTTTATAGAACTGCTCAATTAATTTTCAAATGGAAAATGTCTGATGTAGTGTCTAATAAGTTTCTTAACTCAAGCTGAACTCCAAAGTTAACTCCAGTTGAAAACACAGTAATTTGCTATGCTTCATAGTACAATAGCCGTTTACGAGTCATTTCTTTCAAATTCCGTTGAAACACTACTAAACACAAGCTTTTAAAATGAAGATAAGCAATAAATCAAAGAGTATTGTTTTCTAACTCATGAAATGTCTTTAATGTCATTTATTTCGTTCAATATTTTTAAATATACTTTCAAATTAGATTTTACTGAGACACACAGAAACAATTTGTGAATCAATTAAGACTTACTCTACAACATACATAAAATACGTTAATTGTTAGCTACTGAAGTAACAAAAGAATTTAAGATTTACTATTGTAATTTTTAAAGGGTTGCTGAAAATAATTTTACCATCAACGCGACTGGCTACGCTGCAGAACTTTTGAACAGAACCTCGCTGGAGATAAAGAAGAATCCTGACTTTGACGTCGACCTTTTAGGATTCTACAACCTAGAGGTAAGATACAAGGCTGAAAAAATGTAATATTAAGTCATTTGCAGCACTTAAAAATAGTATTTTTTTCCCTATAAAACTATGCATATTCTACTACGAAATTTGGAAGTTAGTATAAAACAAATAAAATATAATAATTCCAGGGGCTATAGACCCTATATGTATATGATTTCATCAGTATTGATAACTAATATTTTTGTTAAAGTGCACCATAACTAAGTTTATACGAATGGTTGACATCACATACAATTCATTAAAAATTTATCAATCTACATGATATTTTCTCACATTGATGTTGGCAAATATTGTTCCCTACGGTTACACTTTAATAGTTATGAAACAATAACTTCCAGAAAATATTTACTTCAATTGATGTGTTCAGTATTAAGTTATCTGATACGCCTCCGTTTGAGCGTGCTGAGTTATGTATCATTGATAAGCTCAATAATATAACACATTTTGTCGTTTATGTTCATATGTAACAAATTTTTTCGGTGAAGATGATAGGTTAGTTTGAAACTGCGTCTGCATCATGCATATATGAACTAAACAGTAACTCAGTCATCAGGCAGAGTTCAGTCTTTCAGTAAACATCCGTCAGGAGCCAATTCAGTAATATAGCTTTTCTTATAAATAAACGTTTGGAAAGCGCTTAGTGAGAAACATAAATGTATGTAGGTTACTAAAATATTACAGAATTCGTCGTAGGCTTTAAAACTTACACGACAATCATAACGTTCTGATATGGTTTGCCTTTCCATCTTGTGTCTCTATCAAGACTGTCAATCTGTTGTACAGCAAGTTAAGCAACCAACATATGTATGTATATTTATTTACTTATATGTCTGTAAATGAATAATACTTTAATGTGTTTACAATTATGACATTTTTAATTTTATTTAATGCTAAAGCCGCATATCACTGTAATTTCAGCCAAGTAATATGCATACTTTCATCCGTATACATACATATATGTTAAAATTTTAAATATATAATAAACACATGGCGATGACTTGTAATATATATACGTATTACAAGCCATCGTCATAAAATGTATAATTTTAACAGTAACTCAGAAGAAACTGATTGAATGTCTTTTTAAAATATTAGTGTTCCTACGTTCATTTACACTAATTGAGAAGCCTTCCAATAAAATAAAAAAATCAACACTGCATCCGTGCGTGGATAAAAATAAAGCTGTAATTATGCTACAACATACTTCGACACTCTTCTTTTTACCCCATTTACAGTTTTTTTTTTTCAGGAAAACAATTTTTAAAAAGTTTTCGGTTAGCCTAATTTATTTTGCGGGAAAATCAACATAATTTGCTATCTTGATAGTTTACAGAAGGCACACGTGATTTAAGGTGATCATGACATCATGTTACAGAGCACTGTCTCGCTCTCTATCGTTATTCAGATCATCACATGTTAAAATTTATCTATAAATTTATCACGCGAATGTATGGGAGTGTTAAAAAATAGGCGGTCAAACTGTTTCATTATGGTAGCTTACAAATACATATTTATGGAAACAGTTGAATTCATGTAGATGTCACCAGACTTGTGCTACAACGATTGTTATTCTCAACATTTGCTCTGTTAACAAGCTGAAATATGGCGAGTGTCTTATAATACGGGTTAAAACTTCAATTTCTCTTTAGGAAGAATTTGTTTACAATTTTTATCTCGCAAAAAGATAGGCAACTCTTGCTTATTTTCTTCCAGGTCAACGGAGTCTCTCTAACACTGGAGCAGTGCGGAGTACAGAAATTGAAGAACTTCACTTTCATCGCGAGGAACGTGGCTTTTAACATTCCAGCAGTTGGCATACAGTTCACCACGGAAAAATCTGTGGTAAGGAAAACGTCGTTTACAAATCAGCTAACACATTGCATTTCGAACAAAATATTTTAAACATTCCCACGCCAACAGTTTGATATGTTAAGCTCAAAGTTATAAACATTTTTTAATCCTGTGTATGTATGTTGTTGTTGAATTGATTTATCTTATAACATTTCATAAATCGAAAACGCTGCAAAATTAAATAAAGCAAAATAATACAAAAAAATTGGTTTTATGCAAAATTTGAAGATACATCTTAACACATTAAGATAAAAATAAACACAACATTTAATAGTTCTTATTTCTTCACTGAAAAATGTCCTTAACGTTACATAAATAAGGCACTTCGAATAATAGTTTTTTTAAAAAATCAGTTGGTTTTTATTAAGCGGTATATTTTAAAGAACTGCTTTATGAAAGACCAAGATTTATATTGTAAACGAACTGTTACATGTCAAATAAATGTGAGCTAAAAATGGTTAATTTTCTATATTGCTGATGAAAAATACTGTAAAAATTGCTTTCTCTCACGAGACGGAATAAAATGATAACAACGAGTAAACCCACCGGTCGACAGTATCCGACACGTCTCCAACATACGAAAATCAGGGTCCGATATCGCCGGAGATTAAATTTGGATCTCTTTTATGTTAAACGAATGGTCCGGAACGGTTCCATCACATCTAGTTTATAGTTCCTAAAATCAGCCGATGATTACCAATTTTTGCTGGCTTTATAACACTTTAGAAAGTAAGGTTTTTATTATTTTACTTGGAAATAATTTAGTGTTACCTAATTAATTTATAAGGCTTGTTAACTCATTTATCGTCAGTATGATACTTAATCGGGCAGTCGTAAATAAGTCTCAATTTGTAATGAAAGTTCGTACATTTGATTGCGAAAAGGATAGAAGGGTAGTCTAATCTAATATTACAAAAAAATGATCTAGAATATATTTTTAATGAAGTGAGAACAAAGTCCGTTATTCTTCACCAGTAAGTAAAACAATGAACTTTCGCAATGCTTCGTTTATACATGAACAGATAACTCAAAACATTCATTTCAACATGAGTTAAGTAAGTAGATTCTTGAGACACTTATATATCACTTTCAGACGATTCACAGGGGGACAGTTCCTTAAGCAATGCTTTATCTAAAAACATCAATCGCAGATAATTTTGCTTGCAAGTATGATAAGAACACACAATACTTCTGAATACTTATATTCTTACCACTATTCAGAAAAAGATAATTCCTTATCTACTTCATGTTCTTGTCTCAAGCCGCGATTATCAATGTAATATCGTTTCTGGAATGAAAAAAAAAAAAATACGGGAAGAATTAATATCCTAACAATTTTTTTATTCATTATTAGTAGTATGTAAAATATCAGGAATAAAGTGCCGTTTTTTTTATTTCTTTCTGTTTCCTCTTAGGATACCTTCGATGGGGTGCTTCAGGGTTATTAAGAGATCGCAATGTTTCCCACTAGTCAGTTACTCAGCGTATTGATACCATGGCGGAATTTCACATCCATCTTAATTTAAAATGTTTCTTTTTCAGTTTAACACGTTTTCTGAGCACCTGTAAACTGCGGC
Source organism: Medauroidea extradentata (assembly GCA_003012365.1). NCBI lineage: Eukaryota > Metazoa > Arthropoda > Insecta > Phasmatodea > Phasmatidae > Medauroidea > Medauroidea extradentata. The sequence continues at coordinate 98,868 of PNEQ01002726.1, read as the reverse complement.
ATATCGGTTATATAACTTACTTTAGCAAAAATTAGGAATTATTTTGAAAAAGAATACTGGTTAACTATTAAAACCTTTTCGCTTTTTGGTTCAGTTGGTACGAAAAAATAATAAATACTGTTTTGCTTACTGTTCGACATTACTTCCTATGTACAAATTAATATGCCATTTTTAGAACAAACTAAACAAGGTACATTAGTTATTGTTTAGAACTGAACATTCTAATTTAACTATTTCTTTCCCATTTTTGTTGCAGTGATTAAGTTTGCGATTTTCATCAAAGTGTATTTACATTTTTAATGCAGAATTTCGAATCTTTTTGAGTTGGCATCGAGTGCTTTGGGGAAACATTATAATTATTTCTCTATACTAGTGTTGCTTATAAGTGCAATAACATGTTATAGTTTTCCTACTATTATTTTAATTTTAGTAGTTAATACAGTAAGTCAATTTTCTGAAAGCTTTAGAAACAGTTAAATACTAGAGTTAATTTTAATGTTCGATTAAGCTGAAACCAGGAACTCAAATAATTACATTATCCTTATTTTATTCAGTAAACTGTGAACAGCGTAGTTCTTAAAGAAGAAGCATTTAAATTAACTTTATAATCCTGTACTTCACGTAATTTTTGTATTGGACCTCAGCTTATGTCGTCATATAACTGTGTGAGGGCAACGTGACTATCAGGGTCTGTAGTTCAAGAACATGTTGTGGAATAAATATTTAAAACATTTGTGCGCGTTGAACCATTTAATGAAAGCAAGAAGAAAAATACTGCACTTTGAAGAAAATCATAATATAGGGTTAGAAGGACTACCTTCGTACGTTATTACTTTTTATATTCCACTAGACGTCAGGTATTTCGTGTTAAGTCTTGGCATAGCAATGTCAGTGTCTTAAGAAGTTCCCTTGACTTATACGAAACTACGACATTTACATGAATTTACCCAGTAGAAAGATGCTATTATTACGGGCAGCGTTTATATTGATTTATATTTCGTGAAATAAAAAATAGTGAAAGACGTCTCCATTTCTGCGTGCTTATAAGCTAACTAATTTGCAGTTTACATAATTGTGAGCCAATTAAAAAAAATTAAACTGATCATTAGTACGTTAAAACATCTTAAACCTTATAGAATAACATCTCGGTACCTCTTTGAGCAGTCATCAGATAATATAAAGATATTTTAAATACAAGAATACTTCACATATAATATTTTTAAACAAATATTTAACATTATAAGTTTACTACAATTACTAAAATGCGCTGTGATAACAATACAGGCAAGGAACACTTATCCATATCGTATATAAGTATGCGTAAAAATCAGTCTCAAATTTTAAGAATTAACGTTATGTAGCGTACTTAGCATAATCACAATGTTACTGTGTAAATAACGTTTGCGTACTTATAGTAATAACTGTACAGCATAATAATACAAAATCATTAAATTAACAATATTTATCGATATAAAGTATTTATACCAATATTAATCAAATAACGGTCACTTAAAAAATATATATTTAACATGTAACTACATGAGTACGTACAGTGTATCAATTTATTCAGCTGTCAACAATTGTAATTGCATGTATTAGTTAAATTAGCCAAAAATATTTGTTTAGAAAAGTATATTTATTTTAACTTATATTTTTTAACAACTAAATTTACGATTACAATCACTTTTAAAACTCAATGTAGTACCTTATTTCATGGATGAGAAAATATTTGTCCTAAATTAAAGCAAATTTAAAATAAAACTAGTGTAATGCATACGTTAGTACTCCTCGAACTATGGTCAGAATTATATCCTTTGAAACAGTGTGTTGAATTTTTGACAGATTCACTTCAAATATGTCGTCTCAAGAAACACAAGTGAGGAAGTGTCTCTGGGATATGGAACGTTTGAGGTTTTGGGCGTAACTGACTACGTTGTAATCGGTGTGTACGAGAAGACACCAGGAAACTATGCCAATGGTGTGGTGTTAAACAAACTCGCCGGCTCTTGGTAAGTCCACGATTATATAGGAAGAAAATTATTATTGACTATTACATTCATAACGATGACATTGCTTGAACAAATATGACCTAATTTTTTTTTGGGAGTAAATAATTATAACCAGCATTTAAAGATAGCCGATATAAATAATTGTATCAGTACATTGAAAAGGAATACATATTTGAAAAATTATACCTACGTAGTTTATTTTAAACTACATAATTAATTAAACGTTTATATAGTGCTTTTGTCCAAATATGAAAATATGATTTTATTACGCGTTAGCTTAAAACCACAGGAATAATGGTTATCATTATTTGCCACCAAGCTCATCACAAATTTAGCAGAAATAGTTTACCACTCTGAGTTCACAACCAAAAATCAATGATATTGTTACAAATATATATGCCAAAGATTTTTCAAGGCTTTAATTATTGACTATTATAAGTAAAAGTTGTAACTGACCAAAACCTATTTATAGCTATAAATCTAAGGTCTGTAAATACGCATATACATAAACAATATTATTGAGGGAAGTGAGAGACAAACAAGCATATTCGTCGACAAAATTAGTTTCCGTTTTCTTTTATAAGCACCTCGTACGAGGCTACACGAAACGGATCTCAGAATTAAAGTACGCTAGAATTACAATGGTTCGAAATAGTGTTCAGTTAAAAAGATTGAGTGTGAATCTCAAGACACAAATTTCACGTCATACTCTTTCAGGTTTTTCAGTTATTTGCACTAATTACTTACATGCATGATTATAGGATGTCTCAAAAGAACTAGTGATGAGAAAGTTAACAGTTATGTAATCTTTGCTTAGGACCTTGGGAAACATCACACTCACTGACCGACCTGTGGAACACATGGAAGACTACGTGAAGAAACTCTTCAACGATTATTTGGACACCTTCCCAGAAATTGCACGCAGTGCCTTTCAGTTGTTCTTGAAAAAGAGCATTGATGAAGTTGACGTCAAAAAGTACGTAATCAAAAAGTGATGTCGTGAGCTATGTAAATTATACTTAATTAATTCAGAAATAAATTGCTGAAACCTAACAATCTAATTTTTTTTCCTGGTTTTTGAACAGAAATGTTCTTTACGCTCTCACGCTCATACGTACTTATTCACGTGGGTGTAAGTAGTACAGTTATGTATATTTTAAGCAAGTAGTTAAGATACGGTTCCGAGGTGACATCCGACATCTTGGATGACATCTCTCGTCAGCAAGATTGATTCACGTTTCATTCTGAAAATGATATTTTATCTTCAGTGATATCCAAAATGTTTCTTTTCCTAAGAATTATCATTCTTTCCTTCACTTCACATAAAGCCTACATCACTCTAATGTCTTCTCAAAGAGGGCAGATGATCCCGATACATATGGGTCACATAGGAAATGAGAGAGCACTGACTGTCAATCTTCATACGTTAATTAAATTACTTAATTGGGTTTTAAAAGTGTTATTCATAAATTGTTCTTTTCTTTTTAAAAACGTACATTGTTTTATTTTATATTTTTAAATTCTATTTAAATGCATGTAATTATTTAAGGCTCTTCTTCTCAACACTTGGCTACAGCGGTGGATCTATGATGGGGGAGGGGAGGGTTAGAAATGTAAATGAGTGTAAAAAATGATACAATATATACCAATATTTAGACTTTTACTAGTTTTGTATTTTCATTAACATTCAACACCATATAATGTTATAAATACAGTATTTATAACTAGAATGCACACTTAATACCTGTACTTACCAGATGCTATTAGCAGTGTTTTATGTATCTCTACTAAAATTTTATACAGTTATTTACGCAAGCGCAAAACAACAACGCATGCGAGATACGTTTATTACAGTTTGGTTGATTGTGCTGATGGAAAAAAGTTGCGCGAATGAAGGGGGGAGGGGCAAATCACAATTCTTGCCCTGGGTGAAGGAAAGCCTAGATCCATCCCTGCTTGGTTACGTCTCGATCGATTTCCAATTATTTCAAACAAATAATTTTAAAAAATAAGGAAGAAATAATTATTATTACATTCACTATTTACGATACTCTCCAGAAAGAGGCTCTTCCATCGACCACCGACGAATACTCAACCTTTTCCCTCCCCCACCCCCATATCTTTCTCCTCCTAACTTAGCTACGAACCGATCGATATCCGATTACATTAATTAGAAAATTAAAACTATTTTAAGGAACTTTTAAAAATCAGTTTAATACCTGAAATTAAAATTTTATCATAATATGATGTCTCCTATTTCCTCCGCCCCCTCATACTGGCACCGCTCCACACTAACATGTGGCCACGTTGGCCAAATGGCTCCACCAAGAGGATCTGGGTTCAATTCCCGGCGGGGTAGGTCCTTTGATTTTCGCATGTGTGAATCGTACCGGACGATGTCACTGGCCGGCGGCCTTTCTCGGGGATACCCTGTTTCTTCCACCTCTCCCATTCCAGCGCTTCTCAATTGTAGGGTCCTATATAATGTCTTCTTCCTGGACAAACATATGCCTAGGGTCTGCAGTTTAGTGTTTGATATCCTGGCCCCCCTTTACCCTTCTCATACGACAGCCTATATATGTATTTTTCTATTGCATGGAAAATTACATAATCACTAGACAATGCCTAACAACCTTCATTTAAACTGTCTCAACCATAACCTTGTAATGGGGTCAGGTATATCTATCAATGTATTTTTTCTCTTTTATGTACGTTTACAAAATTCAGTTTCTTAAATTATGATTAAAATCTTTGTTACAATAAGAGATTTATTTTTTTGCCTCTTGAAAATCTTCATAAACCAAACTTGTTCCATTGTTCATGGAGAGAAATATATGGATGATTAAGGTTCTATTCGTTATGGTTTTTTTTCAGACGCGGCATTTCCCGCAGCTGATAAAACTTTCAAATTTTAAGGAAATGTGTACATTTACAGTTATTTTAATTTTCTGTAAGCAAACGTATTCCAAATATTTCTTTTTTTTTTTTTTCAAAATAAAAACAATTAAAAGATAATTAAACTGGGTAGCTTAAAACAAAGATATGTTCGTTTCTTACCTTTATGATGATGTGTAAAAATAGTACAAAATTTGTCAACTGATTACTCAAGATAATGGATATAATTTAATAAATCATATTTTGTATTGTAACTGAAAGCTTAATACAATACCGATCAAACTCTGTTCTATCATTCAATTTCTTAAACATTCGGTAATGTAAATTGACATATTTTGGATAATTTCTTACTTCCCGCCAACTATTTCGGTCATTGCTTCTTTGAACGTGAATGGCGTAACGATTCGGAAAAATTTAATTGATCTGGTACTTCTACGAGATTGAAAGTTGTAGTTAAATTTAAATCTTTATTTTGGGGGTTATGTTGGATTTAGTTAGTTCTGCGATTCAAAATATTTATAACACTTTCAAATCCGTCATTTAATACAACGATGTGACTTACTTTACTTTTGTTCGTATGTTTCAAACGTTTAACTTCAATTTTCAACATTTTTATAAATGTTATTTGTCCTCTATAACATTGTATCACATATTGTCGAATTTTGTATTCTAAATGTTATCTTATCAAGGATATAACTGCTTTATTAATCCAATTATGAAATTTGTCATTAATTTCCGTTTTTATTTCAAAATTAAGTAAATATAATTATTTGTTTAATGATATGATCTGGAGTTGCATGTTAAGAAAAGGAGGGATGTAACACATCAACAATTCCATCATTATTATAACCTTTTCCTAAAATTTTATTTAATGTGATCCTCTGTTTTTGTTATTGTATTTTCAAACTCTAATATTTTAGCAACATAATTTGCTTTAAACATAGGATTTTTGCCGTCAATAATCGTTTGAACTTTTCTTACTATTTTTAATGATTTGTTGTTATTTATAACTAAAATTACTTAAGATCATGTAAGCAAATTCATATTGGTAATTTTATATTAAATACAAATTATACAAAGACAAAGAAATAAATATCCTCTTACTTAACAAAATTAATTTACAAATTTTGAATTCTGCGCTACACAATTTCTGAAAATTTTAAATAGTTATTTTGGTTTAAAATGTTTTATTTGTGATATTCATTGTCGTGTTCTTACAAATACATTCACTAATATTCAAGGAAGATAAAAAATCAAACTTAAAACTTTGTAAATTATTTAAATGAATAAGTATGTTTAGAAAGTAACGCAGATATACATATAAATGTTATTTGGAAATTTTTGAAAGTACTTTAAAAGAATCCAAAGGATATATCAATAGAACTTCTATTAATGGTAAACTTAGGCCTAATGATTAACATTAAATTTACTAAATTAACATGTATACGATTTTGATGATAATTTATCGAACTGTTATTCGTCAACAGAAAAAAATATCAGAAACTATAATAAAATAGCAAGATATTTATGCAAATAATATCTTAAATCATTGTTTAGCAAATTTTTCCAAAGCCATACAAATTTAAAATTGTTCACAATTCAAATTATCCAGACACTGTAATATCTTACAATGAGGGAAACACAAAATATAAAGATCAAATCAATTTTGTCGAAGCAGTTTGAGAAAAAAAATTGTTTTGGATTGGGCTTGCTTCCAAATGAAAACCATCTTGACGAAATTAATTTACGTAAACAATAATATTTGAGTGTTTAGTGAATATTCACACCTAAAAATAAAAATGGTTTGTTTGCTACATTCATTCGTAAAACTGGTCATGTCGTAGGACTTAATAATGGAAATAATATAAATAATGCTGCGTATCCAGTTCTTGAAAAATAATTGTTTGATACAAATGTCGAAGAAAGTTAAGATATACAAATATTTTTTGGACTACCACATTCAGTAGAAAATAATCTTGTTGTAGATACGGCTACAGATTTTTGTAAAACGGTTTATAAGAAAATATTTTAAATTATTGATATGTAATCGTATTTTTTACTATAAACAGGTTTTCACAGTAGTTGAACGACCGCAAAATAATTAATAAACCATGTTAAATATAAGATTAGTTATACTTTTTACCTTATGTTTTATAATTCAGTTTTATGTATCAGAGACTATATAACGGATATTTAACTCCATTAAGACAATATATATATATATATAAAATTGGTAAAAATCCGTAAAATTTAAATATGTTTCGGATATTGCTATATAATAAACTGTTCAATTCGTATTACAGAAATTTTATTTATAAGTACGATGTACGTATGTTATGTGGGGAGGATAAATCATTTCAAATGAAAGTTAATGTCAACATTCAAGGCAAATGTCCATAATTGTCAAGTAAAAATAGAATCTGATTTTCGAATTACTAGTGGCGTACATTCAATGGATATAGTGAATTTTCAAACAAACTTAAAATGTTTTTTGTATGTGTTTGAATTTAATTTTAATAAGACCTAATGAATAAAATGAAAGCGGTAGCATACAATTTGGAAAATTTTTCACTCTAATATTTTTTTTTTAATTTTACAAAATTGCAAAAATTTTGTTAGACAGTTGTATTTTGTGTAATTATAACAATAACAACCAATGAAAATTATAAAATTAAGGATTTTAATTCATAATTGATTGATATAATTAAAATTTGGATGACAGTTGTCATGAATGGGGAAATGGAATTTGAATAATACAATTTTTTAGGCCTATTTATGTTTTGAAATTCATAAAATTTCTGTAAAATGATTTGGTATTAATAATAAAGGAAGATATTAGTAAAGAAATAATTAGAATATTATCCAAAAGAAATGTAACAGCAAGTATACAAGATTCAATTGTTATGCTGAATAATTTTAATTTTTTTGTGTTATTAGTAATATTATACAAACATTTTTGTCAAATAGTTTTTATGTTAATTAAATATTTTATTTATATGACTATCATTATTATTATTTTTTATGTTTTCAGATGACAAACTATTGTCGTTTAGAATACAAATTATATTTAAATAAAATCTTTAATGTTTATTCTATAGTAAACATTGGTTATTATTATACTCAAATATTATGTTATATAACCCAGAACCTCATCACATTTAAAATACATTTCTTTAAATTGGTCATATGTCATGTTTCCACCAACAATATTTTATAATTACATGTATGCTTTAAATTTGTGTCATCATGTTTAAATGTGAATACAATATCTGTATTATATTTGACTAACTGTTTTGAAATACGAGAAATTGCCTGAGTTGTACCTAAAATAACATCACATAAAATAGATTTTTTTCATAACTACCTAGAAAAATTATTATTACGGACGTTGGACCCGTAAAAATTAAAAATTTTATATTTGTGCCAAACACTGTTCAACTTTTACACATCAGATAACATGTTACTTCCCCGAATAAAAAAATTAGGGCCCATAGTTTTAGCATAACCACCTATCAAAGTCACAAAATGGCAGTTGCGGTGTAGCCAAAATAATAACAAATAATTAACTTGCAAAACAAGATTATTCATATCGATATTTAATGACGTGAACTACTTCAAGACACTTTTGTAAACACAAAGCAATATATTTTTGTATTTTTAAAAAATGGATGAAAATGAGTAAACTTTTGCATAACTTTGACTTTCGGCTACTACTGAAATATTGAAAACTAACTTTTGTCAAACATGTCATGAAAAGCATTGATACACTGACTTTCAGTTCCCGTAATTTTGAATTCATTAGATAATTAATTTTTTGACTTTGATGAGTGATTTTGCAAAAACTATTGGCCCTAATTTTTTTTATTTGGGGAAATTACGTGTTATCTGATGTGAAAAAGTTGAACGGTGTTTGACACAAATATAAAAAAAAATTAAATTTTACGGGTCCAAATCCCTTAATCAATGTTAAAAAAAAACGTGCAATGGTTTCCTTACATTTTTGGCTATATTATAAAATTAATTTTATATTTGTACTTATTTTGGTTGGTTTAAACCTTCTGAGTAAACATATACTTTGTCAGAATTTAGCTATCGGTTACTGTAAAAAAATCAACAAATTTGTTTTTCCACAATCACTTCGACGAACAATTTTTACTCTTAATATTGTTTGGTTACAGTTCATCATTTTATTTTGAATATTCTTCATCAGTTAAAAAAAAATTCCTGAATGAACTTCATAAATTAATAAGTACATTTTTGAATAATAAATGGATAAAAAAGTATTTCAGTTAACAGAGGACTTATTGAGATATTATTCAAAATTATAAATGTATTAATTTGATTAGTAAAAAAATATCGTAGCATCAAATGTTGGCAACAATGCTGTAACAACAATTGAGAAATTGATTGATGTGGTTGAAAAAATGTAGTTATATCTATTCTTAAAGGATAAAACAATATATAATCGTTAACGCAAACTATAAATTCCATAGAAATATTTTCGACAAAAATACTGAAATACATGATTGGAAATTTATGAATGGAAACCAAAGTTTTCTAATATGCAAAGGTAAAAAAATTTAAGAACTAAGAAACCACACAATGTAGAATTCAGTTTGAATTTAATATTATTTATTTATAGTATCTGAATTTTGAAACTTTTTACCTCTATTTTTACGCCGATGAAAAATTAAAACACACATTTTTATTTGTTTCACATAAATTTTCTATACACAATACTTTGTAAATAATTTACTTATTTGATTAATATTTTGAAATTCTGGTTATATTTTACTAAAATAAATGCTTGTATCAAAAATTATTTTTCATTAAATAATTATTTATAATTGTGCCAATAAATTCAGAAGAATGTACAAGGGAATCACAGGGTAAATTCAAATATCTACAACATTTAACATATTTATTCAAATATTGAATTATGTCTTATGATTTTCATCCTTAATTTTCTATAATTTTCAGTATCTCATTTTTAATCAAAACATGAAACATAAAATAAAATTTTAAAAATTTGCGTGGATAAAACAAAAAATTTAGTACAATAATCTAAATATTTAGACAGTTTTTCTTGAAATTTAGGACAAAATCGGTTGTATTTGTCTTAGTTTAGTCTCAAAATTTGAATTGAAATTTGTCTAAATTTAAAAAAAAAAATTGCTTTAAAAAGCTAAATATTAAGCCTTTTATAATTTTTATTTCCGTAAAATTCAGGTTTGAAACAGTAATATAATTTATTTGCGTGCCACTTTAAAAAGATGCATTTTGTAAAAGCTTGAAATGTAGGACTTAAATGCTATCATTTTGTTGGCGAATAGTTGCAACTTAGGGTTTTAATTTGAGATTATAAGATTTTCGTTATTATATTCGTACCATTCCGGTACATAGGTATGTTGGCCAATTCTATTGACATGAAGAAAATATTATTAATTCAATGCTTAACCAAATTCATATAATTTTTGGTTTAACAAAAGTAGGCTGCATAGCAAAAAAAAAAAAAAAAAAAAAAGAGGTATTCGATACATTTTTGTGGCGACTTTATGTTACATTCTCCTTCCCATAACTTAAAAAAATATAACATAACCAAAAAACAGCGTGATTGGGAACACGTAGCCTTAAAATAATATACATAAATTGGAAACAAAAACTGTTAAATAAAATACGGTACATTTATATTGACAAGATCGCCTTAGTAAGCAGAAGATATAACCTCAACTACCTGGGCTTTCACTAATTTTATGTCTCAGATAACCGCCAAGGTGGCGTGTTAAGCGCGTTTGAGACCTAGAAATCCAGAAGCTGTAAGGGCGATACAGCAGGAGCATCACGTCTCACCATAGCCTCTATAGACGAAACTCACTGAACTTGCGTGCAGTCTTCTTGCCAACGTCTCACCTCTATAAGACATAAAATGTGACTTTTTTTATGAATTAACATTAAAGATAACTGTGTATTGCAAACGCGTATACCTTTTAAAATAATCTGCACCTGGATTTTCATACCTAAAAAGGACCTCAAAAACACCCATTTTCACCATTTCAGGCAACTAGAAAATATGTTTTAACGAGTAGTAGTGAACACGAAATAGGTAAACACACGTACAACGTCCTTTGAATGATATTCGTAAGCTGACATCATAATTATCGTTGAGCAGTTTTCGAATAACATTCTTTGAGCCAGGGCTTTGCACGCCGGCTAGGACAAATGTCAATTTTAAGACGGAAGATACATTATAAGATAATCACTGTTAATGCTGCATTTCATACCTGCGTCGTGTAGTCCAGATTGCTGATTACGTAAGTATGTAAAATAAAGTATCACTCATACTCAAAGAAAATACTTGCGCAGATAGCGAAAACTTTCAACGTTGTGAGACAGTCTGTAGACTTCAATTCACACTGTCATCTTTCAGTGTTCAGTTGAGTTTTAATTTACATCGGCTAGTGAAACATCCAACATGCAAGAGGTCATGAAGTTTCCTAAAACTTTCCCAGTCTTTCTGGCGATTATTAGTTCTTTCACAACGATAACGTAGTATAAAATATCGACACAAAATATGTGTTTCGTCAAGAAAAATTAAAATATAATTAGAAATTAAATTCAGACTCACAGAAAAGATTAATGATTACAATGAAATAATTTATTATCTAAGAGTTACATTTAGGAAGTGTAAGTAGGTGGTCGTGATTTCTACGGGAATCGCTTAACTTGTTCACCGAAAACTAAGGCAATGCTTCAGGAAAAACTGGTTAATTCAAAAACTTCTCCATGTACCCAACTCAATAGTAAAGTTTTAGACTAATTGCACGTCTAACGTCAAGTAACCGTTTTCAATTTACGTTTCTTATGTGTACTTTTGAAGATTGGAAGTGGTTAAAACTTGCTTTTTTTTCAGTTATTTTAAGCTGCTAATTTCTCTTCGCTGAAACAGAAATGTTACTTATGCACGCATTGAATCTTTATGTGTATTATTCGGAAATAAAAATATAGATACGGGTTGAAAAGTCACGTTTAGACGAGACACTAACGGGTAGACTGCACGCCGGTCCTTCACCCTGAACATAGAGGCGATGGAGCATGGCGACAAGTATGTGACTGTCGGCCTTAGTGGTAGCGCGTTCTAAGGACCAGATCGCGCAATGTAGTCGAAGCCAGGTGGAAACCTTATTGCATTGTATTCAGGTCGTAATAAATATATTTTCGGTAAACAACAGTTTCATATTACCATTAATCTACTGCCTGAATAATTATTTTTACAAACAAGAAATCCCTAGCGTAAATATTGCAGTTCAACTTGCCAAGTAAAGTTATATATATTTTAATACAGAACAACATGTAATAACTGTACATCTTAAGAATATATGTTTCTAATGTTTAAAGGGCCGCTGACCATAGTCTCACTATCAACGCCACTCGTTAAGTAAAAGAACTAAATACAAGAACTTTAGAAGAAATAAATAAAAAACCTGACATCGAAGTCGATCTTTTAGAAGTCTTAAATAGTAATTTAGTGGAAATGTATATTACAAGTGAGACACGTACCTGTAAAAGTGATTACTTACATTTAACTCTCGGTAAAAAAAATATTAATATTACTATGCTGCATGATGTCTTTCCATTGGTTGGACACCCGCAAATAAAAGTTACGTAATTTTAGTTCCGAGCAAATAAACTTTTTGAAGTAACTTAGTGAATAATGCAATGCAAGCGTTATGTGCCACAGCAGTAAGGAATGTATAATTTGCTGAGGTCACATTTATGATTGTAATTTTTCTGGAAAATATGCGAATTTCTACCTGTGATTTTTTTGAGTGATCATAAAATATTTAATGTGAGTAGTATCACAAAATAATTTTGTTTCCTGTATATTTAAAAATGTTTATAGGAATAATTTTTTTCTTTGTTACTAGACAAAATTGACGCACTCGCAATTAAAAATAAAAAAATATGTATTTAAATAAAAAAATAATTATACTGATTTTAAAATGGACTAAAAGTATCAAATAAATTATTCTATGAAAATATTGTGAGATTTAAAATGAAAACCGCAGGGCACATACAATAAATAATTAATGCATGCATAGTGTCCTTAAGTCAATAATTGTATTGTACTGCAACGACAGCAACTCTCCGCAATCCTTACTATTATTCAGTGCATGCGCCCTACTTTTTTCTTTAAAATATTAAACGTTTTTTCCTTGGAGAATGTTTCATACTTTTTAGTCCATTTCAAAAGAGCGGCATATTAAAATATGTATGTATATTTTAATATTTTCCCTCTGAGATTACATATTTATGTAATATTTTTCTTTGGAAATATATCCATACTTCTAGGCAGTTGCCTGTATTTACATTACTGGTCTTATAACACATTAACCAAGCGAGATGGCGAAGTAGTGAAGAACGTATTCAGCCAACTAAGTTTCTGTTTGCAACATTTTTTCCAAAATCAATGCTGGAAAATTTCTGGACCTGTTCTTCAGTACAGTCAATGACCACTTCCCTCTCTACGCCTGATTCTCTGTGCTGTAGTTTAAGGCCGTTATCTTTCATTTATTTCCAACAATTTCAAATAACTCTAATATTTTTTTAACCAAATGTTTTGAAAAATTTTTAGACTGTGAACAGTCATACGATACACAATTTTGCCAGAGCGTTTTTTTTATAAATAATGTACCGTTTGCTGATAAAAAAAACTATTTTGCTTCATTTTGGCTTATGTTGACAACAAAATATGTGATATTTCAGGGACGAAAATCTAAAAATCCGTTTGGTGTATTGCACGTTGCAACAGAAATTTCATATACATTCGATGATATATAAGTTTTAAAACTGTGAGAATAAATATTTGATATATGTATTAATTTGAGTTAAAAAAAAATTCCGAAACCACTGCATCACTAAGGAGAGAGGCCTTTATAACCTCTTGCTCCACGAGACTGTAAAACTTACAACCTACCTCATGAAGTTTATTTTTTCTGTCACGTTAGTCATATTCTGAACTATTTTAAAAATGTGTGCCCAGATATTTGTACAGTTAAAGTATTCTCAAAAGGTGCTTTTTCTCAGTTTAAAAAATCGTTTCGTTTTTTTCTGTACTTGCCAAGCTGGAAGAAACCGCTGTTAAACCTACATGGCGTTCATTTCGATTTCACATGGGAAAGGTGTGTTGACTGTATAGGGGTGACTGTCAAAATGGGTGTTTGGAACCATGTTAAGCAAGTAAAAGCATAGTAAACACACCAGAAACGTCGCAAGAGTTGCAGCAGAACGGAGTCCCAACATCGCCGTGTATTACATCACGGCAGATGAGAATAAAAGAAATAATAACACAGTTGCTGATAAACCACTGCCAGTTGCCAACACACACAGTTTTAATTGCGTTACTCCTCTGGAAACAAGCACATTTAAGCTGTTGGTACAAGAGATAATGAAGTTTTAAAGGAATATAGAACAAGCAGGGACGAGGACAGTGGTAGTGAAAAAGACACAATCAGTAATAGTGCTTGGTGTGGGTAACCACCGGAAGCCAGAAGAAGACCAGATGATAGTTAAGCATCATTTCAAACGGTTTCCAGGGCTGGTGAAAAAATAATAATACCAGGAGAAGTTACGGTATCTGTTATGGATCTCGCATATACTGGTACTTACTACAAGTGGCCTGCACAAGAAGACTGCATTTAATATTTATTTAGAGATGTAAAAATAATGGAGGCCTCTAATGTGACTGGCAGTAGAAGCCAGTTTCAATTCAATATCAAAATATGAGAAAATTAAAACGTAAAACTTCAATTAATATCTTTTCCATAATTACTAATATTATAATTTTTTTTAATATTAATGTCTTGCTCCTAGTTTGTTATTTATATTATAATAGTTACATTTCTTCAGTACTAATTGGAACTCACTACTTCGTTCGTGGGGTTTTCAATTTAATGTGATGATAATGGTGCAAGTGATTTAGGGGAAATTAATGACCGTATTATAAACAATTTTTAAAAGTTTTTTGTGTGCTCCATTCTGCCCTGTATACCTCGCCTGCCTTTACCACTTAAAGACGCCAGTTTCTTATTGCCTAAACTTTTGCTGAATCCTTCACAACTTAAAAAAAAAAAATATATATATATATATTAAAATTTTGGGTACCTCGTTCTGATCCTCTACCCCGTTTTGCTATCACCCCTCCCCAAGAAAATAACAATAATGATAAAGATATTAATAATTATTATTATTAGGCAGAAACTTTCGGGGGGTGTACGCATTACACACAAAGGGTTTCATTTCACTAAATTGATTTAATATCCTGCTCTGCCCCTCTATCCCGTTTCGCTTCCCCCCCTTTTTTATTTTTTTTTGTTGGGGGTGGGGCAGAAACCTTTAATAAATAATAAATCACAAATATCACACTGTTATATCTGTTTTGATCCTAACAATATTTCTCTATTCACTCCATATTCAGATGAGGTGTTTCCAGGCCATGACCATGGAAGCTATTTCATGTGCAAAAGTAATTTATCCTTGTTTCAAAGTAAATATCTTCACATTTCAACAGTCATTTCAGTTGGCCGTCTGTGAAATTGTATTAGTTATTAGTCCAGTAAAAGAAAAGGCGATCCTGCCTTAACTGCGTCTCTGAAGACGTAAATAAATTAGTAAGTCGGTGACAAGAGTACGCAAATAACCCCCGCACCCTTTTCTTCTACGTGCAAGTGCAGTCTTCTCGCCGATAAATTGCCTCTATGAGAGGTTTCGTGGTGAACTTATTGTTTCATGACCCAATATTTTATATATATATATATATATGTCTTGCGCCCGCCTGTACCTATTTAAATATTCTGAACGAAGATTTTTACCCTAAAAAAGGCCCTGAAACCCCCATTTTCGCCATTTGAGCAGCGAGGAAACAAGTTTTAAAGATTAATGGAGATTTTAAGTAGGGTATACAAGCGCGTAACGTTCTTTGAATGAGAAAAGAGAAAGACAGAGAAAAGGAAAGGTGGAGAATATTGAGAGTGAAATAAGAGAAAATACAAATAAAGAAAAGAGAGTGGGTTTAATTTACTTTGGTGGGTTTTTATCGGTTATGCTTGCTTTCCCTTGTTACAAAATATCTGATCAAAAAAAAGTAAAGAATTCGTTTTACTTGCTAAAATTATTCTTAATTAGTTTTTATTTAGTTCATCATGCTTGCAAACACAGCTGCAAAAATTAAAATACGTCCAGATATTTAATAGTAAACTATTAAATAAAATACAAATTTATTCTAAAACACATTAATGATTATTCGTCTTTTTGTTTACATCAAATGAACATTAAATTTATAAACTTGAAACAAATTTTCTCACGAGGAATAATTCTTTGATTTCCTGAAAGAAAAAAAATACTGTTCCTGCGTTTCTATGACCACAGTATGTGTTCCTGACTACCATATTTTGGATATCTAAAAATAATTTGAAACTTAAATGAGATAATTCAATAGTTCATATGCAACAACTAGTGTTAGATTCGCAATTGGAAAGAGCTGAAAATACTTTAAGTTTACTTAAATAGTAAGTTTCACAACTTAAAAGTAAACCTGCTCCCTAGTGTCTATGGCATAAAAATACATGACAATATTAAATTAATAAACATATTTATTGAATTGCCTCACAAAGAATATGAAACATCAATGACACTCGAAACATTTAGGTACATCATTGGATTACATCTACAATAAATAATCAATATACACATCACATTATTCTGTGAAAATTTTACACTCATCTCATAAGTTGTAATTTTATTTGTTGAAATTAAACATTTACGCCACTAATTGTAAATACACAACCAAAAACACACTTATTATTACCATACAACTGCATTTTGTTGACAAGTATAATTTGTAGACCTACTTACTATTTTAAGTGAGGGTATTTTTGCACAAGAAAATGTAAACGGTAACACCACAAACTATTCTGTCAGAGAGCATATATTACATATATAAATAAAACTCCTATGAGCATTCAACTTCTTCATTTTCCTTACAAATATGTAAATATTATTTCAGAAAGTTAAAAAGCTGTAAAACTGAAAATCTCCTGTTATAAAACTGTTAGGCCTAATGTAGAAAATCAGTCAGACAGAAAGTTCATTTGTGAACATTAGCGAAATGTTCCGGGACATTATCAACGTGCAACTATGCAAACTGAAGTCTTTGATACGAGCACTGCTAAAATATGTTGGGAGACATACGTATAGTAAGTGAAAATTTTCGTGGACGTATTCGTATCCAATATTAATGAAACACTTTGCAAAAAAAAGACTTGGAATAGAAAATATATGTAATCATTAATTCAAATTCTGTCGGTGAGGCTAAGTTTAGTTCAGTTTCACTTACAACAAACAAAAATTCGTTTTCTAGTGATTCAAGTGATGAAACATACTGTGTTTGATAATTTAATTTTTAGTTGATAATACATTTTTGGAGTGATTAAATAAATAAAAGACAAATTTTTCACTCAAAATACTGCAAAATGTTGTTTGCGTGAGAATTTTAGGATTCAGGAAATTTAACTGACCTTTATTGAAGTTTTCATGGTGAATAACACAGTGTTTCATCTCCGTTTTCAATTATATGACCGCTGTGTCATTCAACTTATGCGATTTATTTAGCAACGTAGAACATTCCCAATATTTATAAAAGACAACGTATTGAATAGATGTTGGCGGAATACATATGGCAACTATAAGATATATTTGTCATTACTTGTAATTCACCGTTTTTACATTGAAAATTGTTTATTTCAATACCGGTACATATAGAACAAAGTTTAGAGTACGTAGTCTGTTAACAATATTCACTATCAATTAACGTTTTTGTGTTTCATAAACAATACAGTATTAATTACTAAAATATATTATTCGCTACGACATTGTACGAATCTAAGATGTTTATACAGACATAATGTTGAAACACTGTGATGATTATTATTGTTATTAATAATTTTCAATTAAATAGCACCTACTTCAGCAATACTATTCTATATATTGTGAGATAAATACTTATAAAATGAATAAAATAAAATTAGCGTCTAACATACCATCAAATATGTTACAAATGAAGTCACAGTTTATAAACTATTTTAATAAATAATTCTATGATTTTTATATAAATTACATTTAGGTACCAATAATTATTTTGGATCACAGTAAATACGGCATGAAATAAATCAGACGCAAACGTATGCTTTTTTGAACTAATAAGAAAATTATGACATAAACTATGCTCATACTAAACAAAATATATCACTAACCAATAAATTATCAAACTGGAAGCATGTTCAATCCACATAATTTTCCATAAATATGGAAACATATTCAATCCACAAAATATTCTACAAATGAGTCCTACAAATAAATAAATAAATATTTATCTTCTTATAATATGCTCGCGAAACACTTCGACAGTCTATTCATCAAAGCAAAATATCTGATGGCCGCAATGCTTGAAGCACACACTCCTTCGTGGACGACGAACTGTGAAAAATAAACTGGCCATGCTCAGTCACTTTCTGGTTTATCAATGACACTTTCCCCAGCACCTATGGCTTCCTTAACATATTGTTTTGACATTGAGTTAATTTATTTTAAATTAAGATTATGAATTTTCACATTTGTTGGTACTTACAGATGGGTGTTGCAAATTTTTATTCGTAATTATAAGTGATGTTGATTTAAAATTTATTTCCATTTTGACTCTTGACTTTAAGTTACATTAATAACTTACCAGGAACTTGCATGCATATGATATTTTCTGCTCCAAATTATGTAAGTAATATACCACGTGTGTGACGGATACTTTTCGACCTGACTTATATAATTTTACTGGAAGTTTATTTATTTCGACAGTGCAATGTGCCACACAGGACATATTAAGATTTTCAAAACTTTTCAGGGATAATAAAAAGGGCACCAGTGTCCGTCAGCCAGGAAACCCAGCCCCGAAAATCCCAAAATTAAAAACAATGTTGGGACGCATCAAATCCTTGCAGTCCGAATGCTATCACGGGCAGCTAGTAGTCTTGCCGTGAGATTTTCCTTCATATCCCAAAAGAATCTCAAACAAACGGAATTTGTTACTACCCCAGCGGTAAAAGTGAGTGGGTTAAGATCAGGCAAACGAACTTACCTATGTATAGAGAACTCTTCATCCCACCCACTTAAGACCACGAGCCATTATTTCTATTCATTTTATTATAATAATTTTTAAAATCATAAACCAGAGCAGGTATCGAAAAACTGTGGCACAGTTTTGTAGAAACATTAAACGCTATGTTAACTAATTTATTTAAGGTAAAATTCACAATGGTTACAGCTAATTATGCAATTAACGAAATTTTTATTGACGAACTAATTAGAAAAAACTTTACAATTTTTGTCTAGAAACCAGTTGAGACTTAAATAAAAATTTAGAAAAAATACTGCCTTACAGGATACTAAATTTCAAATCGATAGAACCAGTAGAACTGCTCACATTCACTAAAATAATAATAATAAATAAAATATATAAATAAATAAAAAAAGTTAATGATCTTTAAACGGCTGAACAGATTTCCTTGAATCATTGCTAAGAACACTCTTGATCAACTCACCTTTCAAACAAAAAAAAAACCAAATCAAAATCGGTTCAATCGTTTAAGAGCAGCTACGATACCCCAGACAGACACACAGATATACAGATATACAGACATACACGTCAAACTTATAGCAACCCTCTTTTTGCGCGGGAGTTAAAAATTAGACTACATTGTAAATACAATTTTTAACAAAAAAATATGTAATTTTTTTTTCGATATCTGCTCTCGTTTAAGAATAAAAAAATTACTATAGTGAAAACAGTAGAAATGATGGAAAGGTTTTAAAGGTAATGAAGTACTATACACTACAACAATTCATGTTACACATTCCTCCTCAACGTTTGTGTTGATGTGGCATTTCACTGTAAGATTTCTCACAACAATGTTTTGGTTATAATGTTTTACGAATGCCGTGTTTCTGGAACGGAATTCCCTATCGTAAATGTATGCTGATATGCTTTCCCCTTAGCTCTGAAAGTTTGCAACACTATCTCGGATACATTCTCTGTACATGTATTAAATATTTACTTACGGGTGATCAAATGGTGAAAAATTTTAATTTTATACTGGTTTTGTTGGCATTGCTTGGGCGTACAAAACATTATCTCAGCTAGTTTTCTCATAAAGGCATTTCAAAGCAAAAATTTGCATGTTTTTGTTTCTTATAAGTTGCAAAAAACTAATGAATTTATTGAAATGAAAAAATTCACAGGCTACTGTTTGACGTACATTAAAACCCGTTATAATTTTTTTTGTATTTAAAAGATGCTAAAAGTAGCAAAAAATTTAAGATTTCAGTAAACGTATTAACATAATCATTTTTTGTAATTGCTGTTTGTGTACGCCAATAGTAGTTCGTGACTTAGTTTCGATGTGGATTTGTTCATTTAATTATGTTCATTGGTGTTTGTGGCTTAGAAAATCGAAAAATATGCAAGTTTTGACTTTGAAATGCTACTATGGGAAAAGTGTCTGAAATATTTTTTTTTTTTTTTTGTTAGAGGAATATGTACTCCAAGTAACGTCTTCAAAACTAACAATATTTCATACAAATATGAAATTACAACTTTTCTCCACTTTAACACCCTTGAAGGTAAAGGTGAGACATGGATACTTTGCAACGTTAGCGCCTTGAGTAAGGTTAATTCTACTACAGGTTAGAAAAAGTGTTTTCTTGTGGGATAGTTTGGCACAGAGAAAATTTCTGCCACTAGTTTCGCTGCTATCGCAAATTGGACCAGAAAAATACGAAACTGTAGTAAAATTAAATTTATTAAACAGGCTTGGAAATGACAGAAGTCATTTAATTCAATTTTAAAGTAAAAATAAACTAATTTCGCGTTTTAAATTATCAACTTTATGCAACTCAAAATTAAGGAAAGCTCTGTGATTGGCCAGTTTGCACCCATTACCGATACCATCGCTCAAGAGGAAGCACTTTTCCCTGTGCCAAACTTTTAACATTGATCTTTGTAACCTGTAGAAGAATTAACCTTACCCTGAGGTAGCTAGCACCCTACGTATATCCACTCATATCCTCGGGAGAAGAAGCCACAGGTGCGAGATACATCACGGACGGAGACAGACACTCGGGGAGAAGAAGTGTGCCTAGCGCGCGGCCAGCCTCCGTGCCTGGACCAGCTTGTTGATGTCGTTGAAGGTCTTGACGAGAGGAGGGCTGGCGGAGGCCGCCTCGACAGGACCGCAGCTCGGGTGCAGCTTGAAGCAGTCTTGGCCGTCCTGCCCGTCCTTCGCCGCCTTCATGTAACGGAAGAAGCGCAGGATCTCCGGGTTGTCCGAGGATGGCTTGCGCAGCTCGTTCAGCTCCCTGCGAGCATAACAAGGACGAGCGACGCCTCAGTCACACCACAAATGTACGACCTTTCTACAAGCACAGCTTGAACCCACTCTAAGCGTGGAAAATTAACATTACATTTGTGCGAAAAAGTGCTAAGACTCTGACGTTACTGCTAACTTATTCTCCTGTTGAAAATCTTTAGGATTTAAGGTGCCCGCCTGGTGGCCGTGTATTTGTGAGTGAGGCATGGCGCCAAGGGCGGAGTTGTCCGGCTCATCTGGTGCGGTATCGTCTCTACCGCAAGACACTGAAACGGCGTGTAGTGGTATCGTAGAACACTAGCCTGACACTTTCAGTGGTGACCCCATATTTTTACTGGTGGAAAGTTTTAAGTAAAGTCCAATACATCTCTTTATCAGTTTCACAAAAATTCCTTCAGTAGCTGTTTAGAAAATAGCCATTTTGAGGTGCTCTGAAATTGTCTTTCTAATTAACTTGATGTTTTGAAACTACTATTCCGATGTCGTTTGAAGCATTTGTTCTTTTCGTAAACCCACACATTTGAAACACGTTCAGAAGTTTCTTAGAAAAATGAGTTCTGCTAGCACGCTGCAACACTGACTACAAGGCACGCGGGTGCATTAAGACTGCTCTGCACCGACAAATTCGTAATTTGATAACTGTATCGAACACTGTCCAAATCTTACTCATTACATTAGCAGTAATTTCCCACAAATAAAATATTTTTCGGTTCCTAAGTTTTTGTACAAGCGCATTTCAAAGTAACGATTTAACTATTTTCGCTACTTACCCAAAGTAAAATCTATTCAAACGGTATAAACGATATAATTTAGAATGAAAGTTAATGTATTAAACTACAGAATTACACCTGTGTATTTCACGTAAAAATGTTATTGTAAGGAATTCTTGAATGTACCTAAATGTTTGCTTTATCTTTTGAGTGCCTGTATTTAAAAAATAATTTTTTACGAGAAATTACAAAGTTATCATTCTGTAGTTACATACATTTTCTTTCACTGTAAATAATTTCATTCGTACCGTTTAAATGGTTTTTCCTTAGGGTAAGTAGTGAAAATAGTCAAATCGCTAATATGACGTGATCTTGTACGAAAACTATGGAACCGAAATGTATTTTAACTATGGAAAATTACTATTAATGTACTGTGAAAGAGTTGGACAGTGTTTGTTGGAACAATGATTAAATTACGAATTTTTTGGTGCAGAGCGCCCTTAAGAGTGTGTGGTAGATAAATAATTGCTGAAAACACTAATTGAATTCTTAAAAATATTTGAAAGTCAATATGGAAAAAACTACAAACCAAACAAACCTAGATAATGATATTTTCCAATTTTACGGGCAAACATTTGTCCAGAATTATATACTTGGAAAGCGTTATCTAGTCCACCGCAATTAAATGTACGAGAAATCGGCGTCAGAGATTGTTCTTCACAAATACGCTGATGGTGAAACATTTTTGCCGTGAAAGTTGGCGAAACATAATTGTCTAGATTTGCTGTTTTCTTCTCATTATGCCATGTCAAGTCTAAATTTACATATTACGGCAGTACACACCCAAAAATCGAACAAACTTACTGAAACGAAATAAGTTACGTGTCATGGGCACACTCAAAGTTAGAAACACGCAAAACAGCTTAAATTTTTTAAAATGAAAAATAAGAAATTTTATGTTTTATAACTTTCAGTATTTAGCCCGTGACGTCTTGTTTCTGTAAAATTATTTAATTTCAGAAAGTCTGTTGGCTATCGTCGGGCATATGCTGCCATAACATGCAAAATTTTTCTTAGACATGCTGTTATGAGAATACTATGCATAACAAATTTGTCAAATAAAATAATAATGTTATCAGTTGTAAAGTTTTCACTCAAGAATAATTTTCTAATTTTCATTTGTGCATTGCATATATTTGTTTTGTTATTGCAAATTTTACTGGATTTGATGAATAACTTTACACTAAAATCGCCAATTACAATCTTCAAGTGACTGGAAATCAACATTGAAAACTGTACAATGATCAATCCTACAAAATGGTTTTGTTAACAAGCAAACGTTTTGGCAGAGTAACGTATTTGTTCAACGTAACTTCCTGCGCAGGAATCAAATGTACGCAATTTCGGTGTCAGAGAATATATTTTTTTAACCGGGAAAAATTTTTCGCTCAAAAAAGTTTTCAAAAACTGTTTTATAGTGCTGTAGTTCCTCCACTTTTTTGTAATTGGTTTCCAGATACCTGGAATTATCAATTAATGCCTTCAGTATTTATTTATGTACTATGTACTTTTAAATAAATCTTGAAAGGGACATTTTACACGAAACAAAATGGTGGAACATGACCTTAAAATTCATCAGCCAATTAAAGTTTTACTTCAGGAGTTAGATAAAATTAGATCTGAGCAGAACACTTATCTAAATATTAACCACATATAGTCTGTCTCACATAAGAATTCCATTTTTTTGACAGTTCTGGAGACTATCATGTGTACAGATTTCTACAGTAAAATACTTTTTAATTTGATGCAGTGTATATTTTGAGAGCCAGCCGAGTGTGTCTATGCAAAAATCACTAAGGAGAGAAGAAAACACTGCTTATTATATGGCAACAGCAGTAAACAGCATTACCAACACAACTGCCAAAAATTGAGTTTGTGCATGAGACAGGCTGTACTCGCAATGCACTCGAGTAAGGTTCATTAGGAAACTCGTACTTATTTCAATTTGGCAAAGGAAAATTTCTGCCACCAGTTGCTCTGTTGGCGGTTAGGGGGCTAAATAAGGTGTAATTTTCAGTTTAGATGGCTGTTGTGGTTATCTAAGTTACCTTAATTTTTACAAGTAAAATTAGAAAGTCGAAATGACTGTTTTTCAGTAAGAATTTAAATAAGTGATTTTTTTATTATCTATTATAGATAAAACAATACCCGGAAAAATACCTATTAGTCACTGCAAAATATTTTGCTAAAATGGACCTTACCAAATTTTTTGTAGTGACCACAAAAACATTTTGTAACCACTGCAAATTTATTTTGTGAGGTCCATATTGAAAAAACATTTTGTAGCCACCACAAAGTAGTTTTTTCTGTGTACCAGCGGGTAAATTGTCCCTGGCTAAACTCGTGCATAAGAAATGTTATTAACTTGCCATGGTGTAGTATTACTAACCTAAACTCGGGCGGTCGTTCAACAGGTGCAGGGTAAAAGATGTGAGAGGGAGGTGGTAGGTAGCTCGAGGAGGAGGAGAGTTAGTGGGTCAGAAGGAAACCCGTCCAAGATCCGTCTCTAGTTCGTGACTGTGGTTCAAGTACGCCCCGCCGCTTGTGTTTTTAAACTCTTGTTCGAACTCCAACTAACGTACTTCACGACTCACGTGACTGGGTCCCGTCATGGAGACGCGTGCAGAGTGAGCCATGAGCCACGTTACCCCCTTTAAGTGGAAGAGCGAGATGCTAAATTAAGTGTATCGATTTTCTGCAATAACTTCGGTTTTAAAATATTTTTGGTTAATGTGGCAATGTTGAGGCATAGAAGATATTTGTGATGAATTTTGGAGATCATAATTGTGATATATGTTAATCTTATATTGGACTTTTAATCATTCTTGAAAGTTAACCTATAGCCCTTGCAATGAGTTTTAATGGCAAATTAATGAAAGATTCCATTATTATTTATGTCAAGCAGTTTGCAAAGAATATGTCCAATGTCTTGTCAAAGAAAAAATTTTGATAATACAACTTGAAAAAATGTTACGGCTCGAAAACTGGAAAAAAAAAAAAAAAAAAAAAAAAAAAACAGAAAATTATCTAACACTCGCCCTTAAGGTTATTTCTACTACAAGTTAGGAAGATAACTGAATTTCTTAGGAAAGACTTGGGCAAGGGACAATTTTCGCTACTAGTAGCACATGTATCTGTAAGGATTCTAAATATTTCATGGTGGTGCTTATGGAGAGAACTTCAGGTGCAAAACAAAAAATTTTCCGCAGGACGAAGTTTTCCCCCATAACCGCCAGCACAGGTTGACCCATTAT
Organism: Medauroidea extradentata; assembly: GCA_003012365.1. Lineage (NCBI taxonomy): Eukaryota > Metazoa > Arthropoda > Insecta > Phasmatodea > Phasmatidae > Medauroidea > Medauroidea extradentata. The sequence goes on along the minus strand of PNEQ01002726.1, from coordinate 73,471 downwards.
CGATATCACTGTAACAAGTGGCAGAATTCATCCCTTGCAAAACTAATAACATTGCGATTCCTGGCCTGTATTAAAATTAACGTTACACCGTTAAGCAAATTTGTAGTTTATTAATTATATTTTGTAATTATTATTTATTTATTTTTTCCTTTCGATCACACGTGATGATTTTTAACGATTGGGGACGAAGATACAACCACCAAGAGGATAATAAGCATAAAATTCTAATGAGCATACATGGCTTCCTCGCTGTCCTCTATGCGATTATGAAAATTCACGAAGGAAAGGGTAGGTCAAACAAAATTTCAAGTTTTAGAGTTTTAGGTCTTTGAAATTTTACCCCAGGGAAATTTAGCCGTGTTCAATATTTCAGTTGATGGCCTCTCGTGCAACTACTAAAACTTACATTATATTTAAATGTAAATATGATAACGTGTCAATAATGCATTGCGGATGTAGCATTTGGCAAAATATTTATAAAGTAGAAAATGTGTAACATGTTTAGGATTCTCGTTATCTTAAAACATTTAATAGCATTTCAGACAGTTATCAAGTACCAGTAATCAACAAAACCTGGTCACGTGACTGAATAACCTACCCTACTCCAGGGAGTGAATTTTCGTAAGCGGCTTATGAAGGCGAAGCGTGTATTTCTGCACGTCGAGGCACCAGAAAGATGACCTCTGTGCTGAACCCATCCAAAATGTGCCTCAAATTGTGAATAATAGTAGTTATTATAAGCGTGATATACGACTGTAAACAGATAAAATTTATTTATGTTTATCATAGTTAGAAACTCTGACCTTATAACATACAAGTTTTTTACGATCTCCACACAACGCGGTTGGGCATACAGGTGACGGAAACTAGGAACTAAGCAGAGCTTCTAAACGTGTGCAACCATCGCTGGCATTTTACAGTTAGGAACTCCGCTGTACAAATCGTCTTAGCGTGGCACTTTATTTTCTTTAGGACTACTTTTGTGCACGCAGCGTGCGACATTGTCCCAAAGTAGTTACAAAGTAATAATATTTCTCAAATAAATTAAAATCCACCCAAAGTCTTCAATGAGTTATTATAATTATGAACGTAAGGTCTCTCGTTCATTCAATTCAGACTGCAGTACATAAAACATTGTATTTGGTAGTCTTATTGTTATAACTTTTCCAAATTCGACAAACCTAAGTGTTTTTTTATACACGCCATTTCTAGCGGTGAGTATTCTGCGTCTCAGTAACAGTCGTTAGCAGTGGCGTATATCAATCCAACTACTACAGTTTGTCGTATCAAAAAAATTACAAAAATTATTAAAATATCACGTTTTATTATATTACCTAAAATTATTCTGCAGGTAGAGTTTTGCAACAACTCATCAAAATAAAAATTGTCTGCAAATAAATCGAAAAAAAAAAAAAAATTAAGAGGGCTAAGTCTGCTTCCATAGTAATTAATACGGGTACCACAGTAAGATATCTACTTGCAGGAGGTTATAGTACTAATGGAATATACGTTATTTTATATTCCAGTTGCACTCTTGCACAGCAAAGATTTTAAATGTGTGGTACTAAGCGAGTTCACGCGGTTGCCATCCTGATAATGGTTTTCTCAGTGTTTCTAAATTACTCCGAGCGAATGTTGGACAACCCGTTTTACCTCTTTCAGTGAGCTTTCTGGTTGTAAAATAAACAAATCAACGCTTATTTTGATGTTCTGTAATGATAATGTCAGCAGATTGTGGATGCATTTTGATTTGTTTCTGAACATCACAAATCAAGTACGCTCTGTTCGCAACAAAAAAACCAGGCTCTCATTTACATGTTCTTTTGCAAACACAGAGCACGGTTTTTTCTACAAACGATCTACTCCTAGTAGCCTGCCATAATATAGGTGATTTTCGATAAAGTGAGCACTCAAAAGAAACCTTGATAAAGTTCAATTTTCAGCTAATTCATATCTTTCCGCGCGTAATGGCTAACGACGGGTTATGTCGAACCTCTCTGGAAACGTCACTTAATGTTTGCGCGCGTGTAATAAATTGTGTGGTCAGTAGGAATCGGTACAGTTTAATAAAAAAAGGTTTCATTTATTCTATAAAATTCAATTTTGCCGATTTTGGTTGATTTCTTCTGTATTGTTATGTTTAAGTAGGAAAACACACAGGAACTATATTGCGTTATATCGCTGCCAACAATACAGGGAGTATAGCAAATATAGTTAATGTTAAATTGTATGCAGTAACGGCTAGTGATATTTTTCAAATATTTAGTGCTTGCTTTATCCCGAATGATCTCTTAGTGTGGTTACGTAGTAACAGATGAAATTTATCTACACACATATTTAGGCCGGTAGACACTGTGCGCAGTTTTTAAAGCCATGGGCCCGAGTTTCTTCGCATTTAACGACAATTACTTTTTAAAACATAAATGGGAGCCGATATCGTAAAATCGCTTCGTAACTTTGTTATGGCTTATTTAAACTGCATACTCTAATTTTGTCGAGTAAGAAGACTGCAAAATAGTTGCTAATTAGTTAATTAACGAAATTTTCTTTTAATTGATAAATTAGCTCTACTCATCATACAGTTTGTCTCGAAAAATTACATTGCATAGTAAAATCAATTTGCAAAGTGATTTTACGATATCGACTCCCGTATGGATTTTAAAAAATAATTCTCTTGAAAGCCGAGAAACTCGGGTCCAAGCCCTTAAGGCGCGTCTCTACGTAGATGAGACCGGTTCAAGCGGCCGACGGACATAACACTTTGAGCAAGAACTGGGCGTGTTCTCGTTTGAGAAGGCACCCTGAGAAATGGAAACCAAGAGAAACTTTGACCTGAGGGGGGAAGTATCTGTGATATTAAAAGGGTCGAATGCATAACCAGGAACAGGAAATATGAAAACACGTTTCGCTTTTAGTAGGTTTTGTCACAAAAAATAAGTAACTGTAGGGTATTAAGTCAGAAATGTATTCACAAGTGATGCATCTAGGGTTACTATAAGTAAATGATTTGATTAACAGAAGAATATGTAATACTATCTGTCCCTTTGCGGCTTTGCCCGCGTGCACTATATAAAAGAGTATCTAACTTTTAATTGTGCATTAATTGATGGTGTTACTATATTCTCTGTATATATCTAAAACAACAAATACAAACAGCTTTATCCAGTCCACTTCGCTGAGCGTACTTTGATTGCAGAACATCTTTGTTTTTAATTCACCTTTATTTCTCTACAAAATAGCTGCCCGGCTGCGCATTTGCCCGCGTGACAGTATGTAATGTAAACAGTAACTCTGGATAAAATATGTGATGAAGGCATTTAACAGCTAGCGTACTCAATAACAGTGAACTATAAATTGTATTAGCTCAGTGTAAAGAGCGCGCGCAATAGGCTCGTATGATGTCATAGTAATTCCCTTCGCAAAGTCTTGCACGGGATACGAACCTGTAACCCCACCCGTCCCACACTACAAACTTTATACAATACCTGAGTGAAAGCTTAAAGGCAGGCCGTGATAATTATTTCGTATGTACAGGCTACAGTCCAAAGAGGTTTTATTTATGAGTAGGTTGGCAAAAGAAACTACTGTTGAATTATTTCTCCATAATCATTATCTTTATTCGGGAGACTAACATTTTACTGCTTTTACAACCTTAATTTTCGAATTTCATAAAATCCTGAATTCGATTTGTAGATATTTACATGAGCTTCATTCTTATATAAAAAAAATCTCGATATCTCAACGGGTATAAGTGGCACAGATGATTATTTGAAAAAACATTTTTTTTAACATCTTTCAAGGACGAATTTCAAAAAATTCTAAAAAAGCTTTTTAGATATTTACTTAAGCATTGTTGCGTAAATGAATAAATAATTATAGTTTTGGATAACTATATAATAATCAGAAAATATTATTTTCGTACAACTTAATCCAGCTGGTACTATCCAGAAATCAACAAAACAATATCAGTCAATACAATAATCTTTTTTACATAGAGTACACAAAATGAAAGTGTACTACAACATTCTCCCTCTTATTAAAAGAATTAGTGAAAATAATCATAAGGTATTTTAAAATCTTACAGGACGTGATATGAGTCGTCCTGAACGAGAAATTGTCTCTTTGTGTATGCGTGTATCAGTGCTTGCGTTTGATGAGTTTTTTATATCTTTACTTTTGATCATATCATTGTTGGTCTTGTTCATAGTTGAACTGATTTTCTGAGTTTCACTTTGTAAAACTTCCATAAAAGCAGGTTTAAGACGATCTATGGAGATGCGTCGTTTTTGACCTCTTCCATCTTCTATGTCGAAGAATTTTTGTTGACTTTTAAAACGAGGTAAGGTCCGTTAAAAAGGAGGTTGTAGTGAAGTGCGCACAGCGTCGTGACGAACAAAAACATGTAATGCGTGTTGAAGTTCAGGATGGACGAATGTTGTCTTGGTAGTGCGTCTTGAGGTGGGTATTGGTTTGAATTTAAAAATAGTAGCACGTAGTGATTGAAGAAATGAATCTAAGTCCATCATTATTGGTTCTTCACTGAAAAATCTCCTGGAAGGCGAATCGTAGTTCCATAGAGCATTTCAGCGCTGCATCGTTTTAGATCTTCCTTGACTGCACAACGCATGCCGAGTAGAACTAATGGAAGTGCTTGAACCCATGACGTATGTTGTTGTAAATGGCACATGAGAGCTGCTTTAATTGTTCGATGTTGACGTTCTAATAACCCGTTAGTTTGAGGATGATACGCTGTTGTGTTGGCGGTGTCAATTCCGAAATTTTTTTTTGAGAGAACGAAAAAGTGTGCTTTCAAATTGCCGTCCTCGATCAGTTGTTGTCTTTTGAGGTACGCCAAATCGTGAAACCCAATAAGTGATGAAAGCCGTTGAAACTGTCTCGGCATCTTGGTTTGCAATAGGAATGGCCTCAAACCATCTTGTGTAACGGTCGATAGCAGTAAATATGTAACGAAATCCTTCACATACCGGTAGTGGACCTACAATGTCCGCATGTACATGAAAAAAACGTTCGTTAGGAATTGTGAAAACGGAGAGCAGAGATTTGGTATGTATATTTATTTTATTCTGTTGACAAAAGATGCAGTTTTTTGTCCACAGTCTGACATCTTTATTCATTCCTGGCCAAAAATATTTACTTGTTACCAATTTTTGTGAAGCCTTAATACCTGGATGACTGAATTTGTGGATACTTTCAAATAAATTGCGTCGTAGTATAGTTGGAATGTAAGGATGGATGATATTATTTGATGTCTCACAATAAATCTCCCTATCTGATTCTGGTAGTTTGATTTTAACCATGCGAAGCGAAGAATTTTTTAGTGAACGCTGTAAATCTTCGTCGTCTCGTTGAACACACAATTCGTCATAATCCAAAGGTGAGGGAAACGAAATTTCTTGTATGCGAGACAATGCATCTGCTACTGTATTAGAATTGCCAGGAATGTAACGAATATCTGTTGAAAACTCTGAAATAAATTACAATTGGCGAGTTTGTCGTGGGCTGGCTTTATCTAATATTTGTGTAAAAGCGAAAGTCAATGATTTGTGATCAGTGAGTATCTTCAAAGTTCGGCCTTCTATAAGGTAACGAAAATGTTTAATAGCTAAGTATATGGCAAGTAGTTCTCTGTCATAGGTGCTATATCTTCGTTGGCATGGAGAAAGACTCCTTGAAAAGAAACTTAGAGGTTGTTCTCCCCATTTTCTGTTTGTTGTAATACTGCTCCCACTGCTGTTTCTGACGCGTCAGTTATCAACACAAGTTGAGAATTTGGAGAAGTGTGTCTTAATAAGTAGTTGATTCCAACGCCTGTTTTAGTTATTTGAAAGCTTGAAGTGTCGACTGAGTCCAGTTGATAAGTGTATGTTTTCTATGTTGATTTTCTACTATGATTTCTTGTAATGGAATTTGAATGCTAGCAGCACCTTTAATGAAACGATGGTAAAAATTGACCATTCCCAGGAATTTATGTAGTTCTTCAACGGTATTTGGTTGAGGGTAATTGATGATTGCATCCACTTTAATGTTGGATGGTTCAACTCCTGCTGTAGAAATTTTGAAACCCAGAAACAGTTCTTCCGTGACACCTAATACACACTTGTTCGGATTTATGGCGATGCCATACTTTTGTAATCTTTGGAAAATTTCTGTTAGATGTACTAAATGTTCTTCTTCGTCTTTTGATGCCACAAGGATGTCATCAATATAAACAAAACAGAATTCTAGTCCTTGGAGAACTTCATTCATGAAACGTTGAAAGGTTTGTGCTGCATTCCGTAAACCAAATGTCATGTATGGAAATTCAAATAAACCAAACGGCGTGGTTATAGCAGTTTTAGGAATATATTTTTCATGTACATGAATTTGTTGATATGCCCTTACTAGATCGATTGTCGAGTAAACAGAAGTGCCGTGCAGTATACTATTGCAGTCATGAATGAAGGGAATGGGGTATCTATCTGGTTGTGTGACTGTATTCAATTTTCGATAATCTCCACAAGGTCTCCAATCACCATTTTTCTTCTTAACCAAGTGTAGTGGGCTAGCCCAAGGGCTGTTAGATGGACTGCATAATCCTTGTTGGAGCATGAACTCAAATTCTTCTTTGGCTGCACGTAGTTTTTCTGGTGCCAGTCGTCTTGGTTTTGTGTAAAGCGGTAGGCCCGAGGTTTCAATGTAATGTTCTACCTTGTGTACATTTTTGGTGGTAGTATAGTTTGTCTGATTAGAGTAGGATATTTAGAGAGTAGTTTGTGATACTTTAAATTAGTGTCGATGGACCTGATGTGAGGCGTAGAATCAGTTGTTAACTTACTTATTGTTTCCAGCAAGGTCGAACCGTCTACAAGTCTTTTCCGTCGTATGTCTACCAGTACATCAAAATATGACAAGAAATCTGTACCAAAAATTGGTTTAGACACATCGGCTATTATGAATGGCCATTTGAAAGAACGCCGTAATCCTAAGTCTAGTGACAACAACTTTTGTCCAAAGGTAGCTATAGTAGTTCCGTTAGCAGCATTTAATTCTCGAGATTGTTTGTTACGTCGTTCTTTACGATTCGGTGGAATTACTGAAACATCTGCACCCGTATCAATGAGAAATTGAAGCTTGCTTGATATATCAATAACAAAAAAGGCGGTGTACGTTCATCTGTGTAGATTCCACCTCGTCTACACAGTCTTCTAGTTTTCCTGTTGTTTGGTATTCCAGTTACAAGGAGGGCAACATTTATGCGCATCGTCCTTGAATCTGTCGTGGTACCAACATAAACCTTGTCCTTCGCTTCGTCGTTCTTGACGAGGTGACTTTAATCGTCTTCGAAATTGTTTATGAGTATGATCAACATCATTAAATTTGAATTCTAAATTATTTACAATACGTGTAAGATCCTCAATTTTATTCGCTAAATCGGAAGTAATAACAAGTGGATTAGAATCTTTGTATGCAGTAATGCGATTGGAAATTGCACAAATATTAGGTTCTGTTATTTCTGAGATTTTATCTGCTATTTCTGCTAGTATGGGGAAAGTATCAGTACTGGTTGAGAGAATTGCTTGTGTGCTATTTGATAGTCGTTGTAACCACAATGATTTCAATAAAGTATCAGAAACCTTATCTCCCGCCAACTCTTTAATCTGTCTGAGAAGCTGAATTGGTTTTTTGTCACCTAGTTCTAGATCATGTAGTAAAAATTTCATTCTTTTATCTTCGCTAATCAAAAATCTATCAATAAGAGCATTTTTTAGAGCCACATATTTATCAGTAGAAGGAGGATATATGACAATATCACTCACCTCATTTAACAATTCAGTGTCCATTGCTGCCACTATATGGTTAAATTTTGTTTCATCTGCGGTGAATTTACAAATAACGAACTGCGCCTCCACCTGACTGAACCAAAGTTTAGGGTTCACTTTCCAAAAGGGAGGACATCGTAAAGAAACTCGCGCTATTTCCGGTCTCCCATTTTCTTCAGGGTCCATTATGAATGGTCACGTCGGGGTCACCAATGTTGCGTAAATGAATAAATAATTATAGTTTTGGATAACTATATAATAATCAGAAAATATTATTTTCGTACAACTTAATCCAGCTGGTATTATCCAGAAATCAACAAAACAATATCAGTCAATACAGTAATCTTTTTTACATAGAGTACACAAAATTAAAGTGTACTACAGCATCATTTTAAAGAAAAAATCACCGCACTATCTGAAATGGTTTGGGAGAAATCACGGATTAATTAAAAACATAATTTACCGCTTTTCGCCCTCTTAATTTTCGAATTTCGCAAAATCGAAAAATTTGCAAATATGCATTTGTTTGGGCAATATTAAAAGTTAAAAAATTATGATAGCTTCTCCGGTTAATGATATATCAGGGATTATTTGAAAACACATTTCACCTCCTCTCACCTCCTTAATTTTCGAATTGCGAAATATCCATTCTTAATGGGTGCCTACGGGGTAAGGGAAGCTTCCCTCGAATTTTAATGGTTCTAGGTCCAATGGTTTGGGCTGTGCGTTGATGAGTGAGTGAGTGAGTGTGCCAGTCAGGACATTTCATTTTATATATTAAGATAAATGGATGGTATCTGTTTCGTTGAAATCCTGATATCTGACTTCTGTCTTTGCTTAAAAAAAATTATTGTCGATGGTGTAGTATTTTTTGGGAAATTATAACAAATAAAGCATTTTGAAATTTGTAGGCTCTTTAAAACACTTAAATTGTGGATGAGTTATTCTTTTTCACAATATCTCGTTCCGTATGAGCAGTTACCGTTCATGTATCGGTTTCCACGATTTTTTCGTCGTGCAGTAAGGTATCTGTTAACCCTGGAATTTGGTCACTTAAGTTATCCTATTTCCCATTAAGTGTCTTTTGAGTGCTGGAATTAAAATTGTCTACTTAAGTTTTCCATGAAGCTCCTTATCCTCATCAATACGCCAGACTGCGACTACAAACGCAGAAATGGTAGCATTATAATGGTTTCAAACTTTTCTCCAGTAGCTGGACTCTAAAACGGAAAACTTAAAAAGTACTGTCTATAAACAAAGTGACATATGTGCAAATTCACACAACAGTTACATTTTAACGAACACAAAAATTTTCTTTCAAGTTACTTTATGCATAATTTATTCATATTACATAATTAATTAGCCTATACAAAAATACGACCCTATCACTGCGATAAATTGTAACGGGTTGGTTGGCGAGGGGGATGGAGGGGATATTGGCACAGCGGCTCTTGCCTCCGTGTTTTCTTCCCGGCGGTGTCGGCCCGAATTTTCGTATTTGAGAATCGTAGAAGTACATGGCTATACACACATCTATACACAAACGCTGTTGAATTCGCCTCCTAATTGGTTAATATTGTTCCGCGTGCGACAAAATACAGTGGTGAAGACTTAAAGAGTGCGTGGTAGATAAATAAATGCCGAAAACATCAATTGATTTCTACGCTTTTTTCGAAGCCAATATGGATAAAATACTCAATGACAATCTTAGATAATGGTATTTGCCAACTTTATGTGTAAATATTTATCCAAAATTACTCATTCGTTACTCGTGATCTCTTGCGCCGCAGTTAAATGCACGAGGTTCCGGCGTCAGAGATTGTGCCTCAGAAATTCGTAACACTGGAATCAACTTTGTTTATAACGTTGGCTAAAACTATTGTCTAGGATTGCTATTGTTTAACTTTCGCAAATTGGCTTCAATAAACCTACAGTTATAGATTAATGCTTTTAGCGTTGAATTATGTACCACGCCCTCTTAACATTACTCTAATGGGAAATGCTACCATTGTAGTGCTGTAGTGTTTGTGCCACTAGTGTCTATGACGAAAATTAAGTCGAACTTTTCATTCCTTGTTCATAAAGCAGTGTTTATACGGTATTATTGTCCTGTTTATAGCCTACCCTAATCTACTGCGTTATGGTTGAAGAAAAACATTAAAGACCAATCTATGCTAATAACAAAGTTAAGTGTGTGAAAAATAACCTTGCGGCATGCGGTTAAACTACTAAATAAATTAAAGTTATTAATTTTTGCTAACGTAAGTACTGTTTCTGTTTAAGTTGTTTTTTTCTGTCGTGGCAATGAGAACTGGTTGTCAGCGAACAAGAAAGTTTTTGTTAATTTGGTTATGTTGACAGCGCAAATGTAATATTAATAAAATATAGTGTGCTGTTATCTGTTGGAGAGGAGCAGGACCTAAATGCGTCTCAGGGCTGAGCATAATAAAATCGGTACACAGGCCGTAAATACCCTATCGTCAGAAGTGCAATCACTCAGCGTTTACATGCATTAAAAATATTTTACTTGAAGTCTCAGATGTCTTTAGTACTGGAGCTGTGAAAGTTTCTAAGGAGGACTCCCTTTATTTTATTTATAGGCTTAGCGCTGGCTTTAAAACCAAGATGTTGTATACGCAGCATCTTTATGAATGGCGCCCCGACCTTAGACAACGCAAGAGTTAATCTTGTACGATATATCTCATGCGAACTCTCTAGATAAAGAAAACTGCTGTTCGAAAACACTTTACGCATATACATCGCAACAAATGTTGTCCTTGCAGGAGACTGATGATAGCCTCTGCGATATTTAATAGCTATTACTTTAAGAAAAATATTCGTATTCAGTTATAAATGCCACACTAACACAATGACAATAATAGGTCATTACAGTATTTTCTGAACACCTTTGATATTTCTTCTTCCTGGAATCAAACATGAATTAAAAAAAAAGTGTGAATGACTGCATGTGAGGTGTTAGAAGCAGCTTTTTGGAGTGTCACATCATGTCGCTGAGCCATTTGAGGATATTGACATTTGCTTTTTGTTCACCGTCCAGTAATAGAAACGTCATAGATGTTTATGCAAATGTAATTAACGACAATGATTAACTACTTATTAGCTTTAGTCAGTCGTTTTATTACGAGCTTATCACATATAAATAAGTTAGTTAACAGGGGGTCAATAAACATGATGTGACACCTAAAATGGCATCTTTATGTACCTCTCATGCATTTATATGGGCATGGCCACCCCCTGAATAACTGTTATATGACTCGCCAAATTCCTCTTAGCACAGATTATTATTTTTTTTACTCCCATCTCTACGACAAGTATACAGTTGGTCACAAGACCAACGTAGAGTAACCAAAACAATGCTTTTTTTTTCGTGCAATTTGAGGGACTCGTCACTGATTAAATAGGACATGTTGTATCTCTTGATCTCGATATTCATCTTGCATGCAAACTTTTTGTATGAATTTCAGTTTCAGGTCACAATTTCGCGTGCATTTGTATTTATTTTGAGGCGTGTAAAAGCTTTTTATACATCGGAATGTTAAATAATCCCACCGGGACTGCTAACTGTTATTTAAGAAAATTAAGTAATGAATAAGGACAACGACTTTTCACCCTGTGCTGGTCGGTTCTTCAACAGTGGTGTGTTAAACTACTCTACCTAACACGTGACTGTGTACCTTACTCTGGGTACTTCATTCAAGGTGAGCATCGGGAAAAGCGGGCGAGCTCTTAAGGCTCGCTTACCAATTGTCACATCGCCTCTAAGTACTAGGCTCTTAACTGTTGTTCGTCTTCCCTTCGTGGACTTCTGTGATGTAACGAGTATATTAGTTTAAAATATAATATGTATGCGTTTATGTGTGTATGTGTATGTGTGTATACATATATGTATATATATGCGCTGAATCTAAAGAAGATGGTTAGGAAGCTATATTTACTCTGCAACCACCTCCTCGCGCTTGTCCAGAATGATATCCTCTTCAGAACTTGTGTCTAGCCGCTGAGACTGTGCTGCACATTCGGCAAACATCGGATAGTCTGCCGATGCGCTAACATTAATGAAAGGTCCTTCGATTCAGAAAACAGAATTTTCATGGCGTTTTAAATTAACATAAATTGACCTAAACTAATCTAAACTAATTATCACAGGGGCGGGAAAAGGAGGGGACGAGCAATACGAGAATTCCCCATGATTGCCGAATATCAGTCTCAGCATCTAGAAACAAATCCCTTCTAGACGCTGGTCAATCCACCTAGGCCACGGTACACTGGATGGTAGAGGGGAAGGTTGGAGCTGGTGGTGTGACAGGTAAGTGGGGCCGCGAGGGGGCGGCAGTAGGCCGTCCAAGTGGGCCAGGAAATACCTTGCCCCGTGGCCAGCGACACTGTGACGTCACGGCGGCCGGCGTCACCCACCGTGCAGCAACGCCTCGCCACAGCTGTCGTCGTGGGTTGTTGGACATCAGGCAAGCCAGCTTACATTCACAGCTAACATTTTTGCTTTTTTATCGTTCCTTGTTTTGAAGTCATCCATCCATGAAAAGATACAATTCGGGGTTATAGACCCCAGACCCGAAGGGGTTCCAAGGTAAGTCTCCATGACAACGAGGTTATTAGAGACAGTGAAATTCAGCTTACAACAATAATAGAATATAGGGAAGGAATCATCTCAGAATTCACCTGGAGTGATTTTGGGAGCCGCGGAAAACCGACAGCAGGATGACCGGAGGCCGGGAATTGAACCTAGGTCCTCCCAAATGCGCAAGGGGGAAGAGGGTTTAACAGATGATTACGCAATAGGGCTTAAGTCTTTAACAATCCAGCCCAGCTTCAATCTGTGGAGTTTAAGGAGTTTAAAGGTAAGTCAACGTTTAAGAAATAACTTCCTAATAATTATATCTATTTCAGAGATAACCCTTGCGAGCAGTATACTATACAACTACACGAAGTTTTCAAAGGAATGAAACCACATTGAGAATAATTTGTGAAATTTAACATATATTATTTAACTTACTATACACAATGTATCAGTATAGCAGTTACAAACTTTCAGGAGAGAGAAAGAGAGAGAGAGAGAGAGAGAGAGAGAGTAAATCCAGACGATGGAAACACACATATCAATGCATGGTTGGAAACGCTTTCCTGCGACACAAAACACATTGGTTGGTGATGACTGTCGACGTCTCTTTATGTTCTTTTGTCTTAGTTTTTTGCTGTATTAGGAATGATAAACATGTTTTCTTCTCTTGTTCGTGTCCTTTCTATGTTGTTTTGTGCCGCAGGAAAGTGTTTCCGACCATACATTGCTATGTGATTTCCCATCGTCTGGGTGTACTCTATCTCTCCTGAAAGTTTGTAACCGCTATACTGATACACCCAGTATATTCGGAAATGTAACTGAGTAACATGCTTAAGAAATTTATTATAGGCTGTTTTTGTCTGAAAGAGTTATCTTCGAAATTATCGGCTGGAAAGTAGGCCTAATTTATTTAGAATTGAATTCTCGTATAAATTCCATGTCTGCAATATTGGGGGAATCCCTGAGGCGCAACTAAGCGAGGACGAAACTGGGCTGGTTAGTCATTGCCTTCCGCAGGATGGGGATGAGGAGACAACAAAACACCCAGCCCTGAATCCTCCCCGGCCGGGAATCTAACCCGGGACCCTTGACCCACCGACGAGAAACTTTAAACAATTGAGGCAAGCTGTCGGACAGTATTGGCAGGTAGAACCACGATTTTATGGCGAAAATATTTTTGCAACATTTGGTTTCAATGCGTCATGCGCACATCTGCAGCTCTGCTACATCGTCTGTGATTATTTGATATTACTCTCACTTGCCTTGGTAAATTACAGACCTACGAAGTCACAGTTATCTTATTCTGAATGGTGCATTCAAATGAGAGACGTGTCTGAACAAAGACACACTGCCAGTAATCATGAAGCAGAACTGCCGATGTGCTCGTGAGACACTGAAACACAGTGCGGCAAAAATCTTTTCGCGAAAAATAAACCGTGACCCTATTGGTAGGTAAAGTTCCTAATGTCTAGTCGACGGCGAGGTCGTTAGCAACTAAATCGACAATGGCTCAGATTGGCACGGGAAATTTAAAGCTGGGAGGAAACTGGCAATAATGACCTGCATCAAATAACCATTCCAGAATTATCATAGGGTAATTTCGTAAAACAACTGAAAATAAAATTAAGAATGTACTGACTGAGAACGAACTCGAGTCCTCTTAACTGAGCTGCCTCGCTTTGGGCAAGAATAAAATAACAATAAAGTATGTGCTGCCACATTTCCCTCAGCAGGTATCAGTCACGAATCATGTTCATATAAAAGAGCAAATTTTTGCGCTAGTATTGCAAATGCAACGTTACTGTTGCGTCATAACATTAATATTGTAACTATTATTTTTAGAAATAAAACCTAATAACAATAATATGTTTCTAAGCAAATCACTTTATTTTTCAGTACTGTAAGTATATTGCAGAACTTGTCCACTATACCAGAACTGAGACACAAAAAGTCGTATCGTAACTGACATATCGACACATCACTAATGCGATGCAGTGACCAAGTCGAATGCAAGCCTGGCACAAAAATTTACAGAATAAGAAAAGGCACTCATTAACCAAATGTTATTGAAAATAAAATTTCTCTGATGATTTCCTACTTATTATTTGCGGTTAAAGTGAATTGAGATAAAGTCCAGTCAAGGTGAACACGCTTTAAAATATGTAGTCTACATGCAATGAAAACATAAAATTTACAAAAAAAATCGTGAGAATAAGCATCAAGCTGATTCAAAAGGACACAGAAGATATTTCGATGCCGTAATACAGTCCCTTTTAAGGTGACCACCATGACCAACATTGGAGTTTCTGGTTCGGATAATGAGCAAGCCAACTCCCTGTTTAAGGTTTAAGTTTGCAATAACGAAGCAAAGTCATCCGTACCGTTCGGATAAGGACACTAGCATAAAACGAGAACATTAATACTTGTACAGGGTTAACATTCCACCAATGCTTATTATCTCTAACAATACCGTTAATACGATTCCTTGTACTGGAATAGTGGATATCATTTTTATTTATAAGGGCATGAATAAAACTCTGCGAGAATGTAAAAAAACTGTTATTCTATCACAGCTCAAATATATTTCTATTCAACCCATACATACTAAAGAACTTTCCTCAAAACATGTTCGCTAATCTCACCACATACTTTCCGCCGTATTGGTAACCGTATCATGTTTCAAGATATGCATAGCAAGTCCACAGCTACGCGGTTTCTGGCACAGAAAAACCAGCAAGGAAGGGTTGAGAAGATTTCTTAAGGGAAAATTAATATTTATAGATTCTGGCGTAAGATAATTTTAAATAAATTAACATCAGAAAGAGTTCCAGGTGTTCAAATCAGAACACTATCATTTTAGATAACAACGCACGTTAAACATCGAACAAACTATTAACGAGATAATTTAGTTAAAAACCTTGCCGAAAAATTTTTTAAAATTCAATATCAGGTTAACGACACTCGATAGTAAAATAGATGCTTAGTTTGATGCACAATTAGAGTGGAACGTTTATTTCCTTACGTCAGGAATTCTGTGTCGAACATGTTTTCAACCAAGCGTGGCTAACCTACATTTGGGAGATTGTAGGTTCGATTCTGTCCCCTTTCTACTTGGATAGTTTCAGAGTATTTTCCTTCCTCATACTCGGCGAACACCACTGAAATTCCTTGGTTATGAACCGCCCTACTTTAAGAACGTGAACTGTCTAACTTGCGCAAAAGAAAGCAGACGCAGTGGCGGTACTACAAGGGCTTTCCCTTTATGACTCAGAATAAGACGAATCTAAATGAAGTTCCTCTAGTGGCCAACATCTGTCAAGTGCACAGTGTGTATCTTACAGAATTGTTCAGTGACCGTGTTTTCCAACCGACTCATGATGGATAAGTAAGAGCAGACCTGCTGACATTTTAATTGCAAGGAGAGAGCCAGTGAATAGGCAAGCTGTCTGTCACTGCGCGGTTGTTAATACAAAACATTACTAGAGCGAGAACTAAAGATAGCAGAAAAAAAACGGTTACGCCAAAAAGAAGCAAAATAAGTTTTATGTGCAGAAGTCTGCTTGAATTAAATTATACCTGTTCTGTAACTATTAGTTTGCGTGAGCGTCTCGTCCTATGCCCTGAGCACAACGAACTCTTTATCGCATGTTGCGATGTACACCGAGAGCTTACGAAACATGCGCTGACATAAGCGGCAAATGTTATATAACCGCTACCGACTTTTGAACATAAATTCCAAATAACTGCGACTGTTAAGGGCGCTGCCTACCTTGAAGCCACGGCGGGAGCAAGCATAGGGTTTTACAGGTTAAATGATTTTCCACTTGACTCAGTAACGGTTGAAGTTACATATACGCCACCAGTGACTTTTTTGTTCGTATCGGTGCCGCGTACATTTCTATGGATCGTGTAGGCAATTTTTTTCAGTACCATGAAAATTGCGGTCAATAGAGCATTTTTACACAAAAAAAAACTTTATAAACGTAGCAATATTCTTCTTTTTTTCGGCGCAGAAAATGGTTTTTGTCCGGAGGCAATATCATAAAAGGTGACCGAGTACCATTGAAAATAATTTAACATGTAAAACCCTAATCATTCTCCGCCAGGGCTCCGAGGCAGGCAGCGCCCTTAATAACATGTTTTTATGTCAAGTGTGTATGGGTTTGTGAATATACACAAAACATAAGCAATGGTGTACGTTCACAAACCCACACATTCTCATTATCAATTCCCATTGCAACAAACATTCAAAGATCTCATCGCTTTTGTGTGTACAAAATATATACCTTGGAACTTGGCTTCAATCGTCTCACCAGAGACATCGGTATTCAATTAGGGTCAACTAAGCAAAACTAAGAAAAACTTTATCCGTGGTTTTTTCTCTCTTTCTACAAGACACTCCATTCTGAACGGGAATTACAAGGGAAAGTGCTCTACAATCCTATTTAAGGTTTGACAGATTCATTAACAGTGTAGCCACGTCGTCACTATTTGCATCGTGATGTTTTTAATTTGTATCCCGTCAATCTTATACACTTGCGCCGTTTTATGAGTCACTGCACATTTGCAATATTGTATGTCACAGCTGGTTTTCCAAAACAGCTCAAACTGGCTTTCAAGACAGTTGAACTGGCGAATTAAATTAGGTCTTCTGCATCCAAAAATGTTTTCAAGAAATATTTTACAAGTTTTAACTAATCAAATTATTTGTCTTTAAGCCAATATGGCAATTGGCATCGTCATGAAAACTAAACAGTAGACTGCACAATTGACGATTTATGGGTAAAACAGATTGATAACAGAAGAACATACGATTGCAAAACAAGTAACGTGACTCAATTAGCTTAAATTTTACAACTTGCTACTGAACTATACAGATACTCAACACAATAAAATGCGTTGTCAACAAACCACTTTGAAAAGTAGATCCTGTTGATCAAGAAGTAAAGTTGACATACGTACACAATTCAGACATGCCATCTAATGGAGTTTGATGGTGCAACTATACAAAATTAATTACGGATCTTGCTGCTTACGTACTAGGTTGGCACTTTACTTGCTCAGTTGACAAGACCAAATGACCAATGAACTACGTTCTTGACTGTTGATGGCAGCGGCAAAAGCTATTCGTTGATCTGAGCCCCACTTAGATTGATTCCACTCACCAGATAAAGCTCTCGGTGGAAATTGTGTTACGGATATTGTGCCGGCCTTCATTTCGGAGATACTCCATATTCACCTTATATCACACCTCAACATCGCTGAAAACCTCTCTGTTCAGCGATGACCAAAATAGGCCTACATTAACTTACTTTTCCATCATAGTCGTGTGAGTGATTTAGAAGTTCAGACGCAATCCTTTTAAGACTTCACACCACAAAGTGTTACGGAAACTGCCCCAATTAACTCCCCTTTTCGACTGAGGGCCGAACTGTGGGTGCAGTGTGGAGATTTTTATCACCGCTCAGCAGCGATGTTTTCAGTACCAGTGATATATTATGTCATGTGAGTAATTAAGCGGTGACAGAAAGCAAAAGCGGAGGAAACCGAGGTATCCTTAGGCATACCGCCGCGGCCAAAGACAGATTCTCGCCGTGTTTCCCACAGAAAAAAATCCAGGGCGACCCCGCCGAAAATAGTACTCGTTTCGCCATTGTGGGAAGCAAAAAACCTAACCATTACACCACTGCGGCTCCTCCCACTAAACTATGTTCAAATTTTTGGCATACAGTGCATGGAGAATATACGACGGGACAATACTGTACAGTTGGTTGCATAGGACGTAGACGCACGAAAGAGGTCTGTATATGTACCAGGCGCAGGAACTACGTTGTTACGTATCACGCCTGATAGTTTTTACACTAATCTGTGAATCTTATTCTGGATACGTTTACCAGCGATAAGAACACACACTTTAAAGTATACTGCTATAGTTTAAATCCAAAACTGCGCACTTCTTAGTTCAAATGTTTGTAGAACATTTCCAGCGACGTTCGCTTATTCCCGTTACGGCGTATGGAAAGGTACGATGTCGAGCGGGCCACTGGAATGCTCAATCGTCAACAAAATTTTAACTACTCATCAAAATTCTATGAGATTTTTTTGCCTAGTAGATATTTTATCAGTGGACGTTTATTTACATAGCACTATGTGGTAGTATGTTTTACTTTAAAGTAAAATGTTAAAAACTGTTTTTAGAAAAATAAGAGCTTGAAACCACAAAATCCACTAAAGTGGAAAACAGTCATTTTTATAATTTTAGTATGATAATATCTAGGCCCATATAATAACACAATATAAAAAATACTCGCGTTTTCATTTGAAAATAATTTTAACATCCTTAAATCTCTCGCGCAGATATTTTAGGATAGTCAAATTATTTCCAAATCAAAACGCGTATATTTTTTAAATTCGGTTATCATATAGGTCTATATATTATCACATCAAAAATTATAAAAATGACAGTTTTCCATTATTGTAGATTATGTGGATTCAAGCCCTTATTTTTCTAAAAACAGTTTTTAACATTTTAGTCGAAAGTAAAACATGCTACTACATAGTGCTGTATAAATAAACGTCCGCTGATAAAATATCTACTCGGCCAAAAAAATTTCATCGAATTTTGAAGAGTAGTTCAGATTTTGTTGATGATTAAGTATTCCGGTCGTCCGCTCTACATTGTACCTTTCCATACGCCTTAAGGGCGTTCAAGTGGGGAAAAATTCATAATTTTATATTTGTATAAAATAGTGTTAGTTTTGTAGACATTACTGAAGAGTACATTTACCTCTAACGAAAAAAAATTAGCTCAACCAGTTTTCCCGTAACGTCACTTCAAAGTCAAAATTTGCATAATTTTACTTCATACAAAACTTGAAAACCAGTAAATATAATGAAATGGAAAAAATCTCATCAAAACTACACGTCGCCGTCGACGGCTTGAAGCATATACAAACCCATTATAAAATATTTTTGTGTTTAAAATAAATTTCTAAAAGTACCAAAAAAAATTTCAAATTTTGAAATT